>SNQJ01S0128941.1:6723-19083 GCA_010110895.2 Picea sitchensis | reverse complement strand
GAGGAGTGGGGTCAGTCGATGACTGCATCGACATGATCACTTTCTCAACCAATGGTTGAATAGGCTAAGAGACTACAAGGTCTAAAGGCACCTCACCCCCCAAAATAAGAGTGGGATAAGCCGATGACTGCATTGACATGACCACTTTTTCAACCAATGGTTGAATATACTGTGAGAAAACCTCAACAGACTCATAATCAAAAGAGCTTGCAGACAGGGACCACAATCTTTGTACCTCTGGAATGCCAGGGCATAAATTAGTAAGGTGATCTCCCTTGCAAAGCTTACAAGAAAACTTAGGCTTATGTCCTATCCGTCTAGGTTTCTCAACAGAATAAATTTCGCCAGCATGACTGGCAGTGGTTAGTTGCACATATCCAACATGACTTGCAGAGGTTGGTGATGGGTCGATAACATGACTCACAGAGGCTATAGACTTACTGCCAGTATGACTAGCAGGGACTGGACTTTTTCCCCTAGAATGACTTGTAGAGGGTGAGTGATTTCCCCCAGCATAACTTGCAGAGGCTGGGTGTTGGTCTTAAACGTGACTTGCAGAGGTTTTCGACCTATCTCCAACATGACTCATAGAGGTTGGTGATTTATGCTTCCTATTCTTCCTCTTTCTATTTCATTTAGACTTCCAGTTACTAGTAACTGTACTTTTCACCAGAGGTGGGAGAAGGAGGAGGAGAAGACTTTGTTGATGAAGAAACATCAACATGGTTCCCATGACTTAAGGTCCTTAACTGAGCCGGTAGCCCCACATTCAACCCAGGAATGTACAAAGTGGCCATCAAAGGGACACAAATGTTTCCGAAGAAAGAAAAAGCACAAGAATCCCCTTGTGAAGGGGTTCCTTGGTTGGTATCATCAGGAAATTTATCCATGAAGATCTTATGTAGAGGTTCTCCCCTCGCGGGATCGTTCAAATTTGTAAAAGTCTCACACACTAACTCTGAAGAACCAGTGTTATCAAAACAATGCTTATAAAGAGGCAGCTCCACATTTCTAAGCGGAAGACTGAAAATTCATCTCAACCGATGGAGTGGGTGGTATACCACCCTAGGTCAAAGACCCAAAGCCACAACTGACTAACTCACTATGGAAAACTAGGGATCATAGAGAACACACTAAAATTTACTAAAGGAAAATCAAGAAAACGACTAACTAGTTGGAAGAACAGTTACACCAACCAACACTAGAGAAACTTACCGGTGCAAGTGAAACTCAAATACGGAAGCACCCTCTGGGTATACTCTGCAAAGTGTGGCCCGATGTCTACCCTAGGTATTGCGGTATACCCCCACGATCACCTGTGTAAGTCCCTAAAATAAAGGCAACTAGGTTGCCAGCTCGTGAACAATCACCAGGTGGGTACAGTTGACAGTCGGGTGGACCACAATGAGTAGGGTATCAAGCCCGAAACCTATCAAGGGTATCGAAATCAAGTGTTTTGGAAGACGAATAAGGACCTCAAACAGATTCGAGACCCACGAAGCTTCGTGGAAAATGTGAACAATGAAATCCCAAGACAAGTCCTCTATATGTGTTCCCCACCACGCTTGGTCCGGCTTTGGAGGGGTTATCTCTGCTACCTTTCTGTACGTGACCTCGCGTTTAGCCCCTATGTTAGAGGGGGGTCCCAGATAACTTCCATGATACTGGACTTTTAACACTCCCTAGCATAGACTCTTATGTATGTTTTGAAGCCTTGAAGAGTTTCATCTCCAACCTAAATCAAGGCTCTAGCCTAATCTAGTTGATAGACCAAGGAAATTTTTGGCAACATAAACCAAGAGAAGAAAAATATTGAAGGTAGAATGAGAAGACTCTAGGAAGTTTTCATAGCGGAGGGCTACACAGAGGACCTAAAAAAGGAAGATATCCAAATGACCCAGGAATGGGAAAGAATATGCCAGCAGGATGAAATTCTATGGCGCCAAAAGTCCTGAATCAGATGGCTAAAGGAAGGAGAGAGGAACACCAAGTTTTTTCATAGAACGACCATTGCCAGAAGAGCCCACAACAAAATCTTGAAATTTAAGGATCGAGATGGGATCGAGCCAGAATCCCACAAGGAGATTGAGAATGCCCTGGTAAGCCACTTCCATGGGATAGCCCAAGAACCGAACAAAGACCCAACGGAGGCCATCCATAGGATTACGCAACACATCCCTTGAATAGACACCAAGGAACAAAATAACAAACTAAAAACACCATAGCTAAGGAGGAAATTGATCAAGTAATCCAAGAGATGCCCAACAGGAAATCCCAAGGCCCAGATGGTTTCACAGTGGAATTCTTCAAATCCTGTTGGGAAGTGGTCAAACATAATATTTATAGGGTGGTGGTGAACTCTAGACTATCGGCCTCCATCCTAAAATCATTAAATGCCACAATGATTACTCTAATCCCCAAATAACATCAAGAAAGGACCCTTGACCACTACAGACCCATATCATTATGCAATGTGGTTTACAAGATAATCTCTAAATTCATAGCCAATAGATTGAAACCCATCCTACCCACAATGATTTCACAAGAACAGGTGGGTTTTTTGGAAGGATGACAAATCATGGACCACATCATCCATCCTCATGAGATAATACACTACCTAAAAATCTAGAGGAGAGGGGGGATGTTAATACAACTAGACCTAGAAAAATCCTATGACAAAATCAGCTAGCACTACATGGTTAAGACTCTGGAAGCCTTTGGTTTCTCCCAACACTGGATCAACTATATTATCAGCCTAGTCTCAATGAAAAGTTTCTCTCTCCTGATAAATGGAGCCCCAATCAAGCCCTTTTTGCCTACTAGAGGCATTAGACAAGGAGACCCTCTATCCCCCTTCTTGTTCATCTTGATGATGGAAGGTATCAGTCAATGCATAAAAAGCGCAACAACAGTAGGAGAAATTACAGGCCTCAAACCTTTCGAAAAATTCCCTACTTCCACACACCAACAGTTCATGGATGATACCTTACTCCATGGAATACCCATGGTCAAGGAAGAAAAAACATTCAAAAGGATATTAGAAGAGTTTGGGGAAGCCTCAGAAGCTGAGATCAACCATTCCAAATTGAAGATCTACTTTTTTCAATACGAACCCTGCAATCCAAAAGAACCTGGCAAATATTTTGGGCTTTGAGCGCAAAACTCTCCCTACTAAATACTTGGGCATCCCCCTGACAGATAGAGTTTACAAAATGGAAATTTGGGAAGGAGTGATCAACAAGCTACAAGAGAGGGTGAAAAAATGGACGTACAGATCCCTCCACCTAGAGGGGAGACTCATACTAACCATGACGGTTTTGTAAGCAATTCCAACCTATATGATGTCATTATTTCCTGCCCCCAAAGGGATACTACAAAAAATAAGTACCATCCAAAGGGACTTCCTATGGAGAGGAGCAGAAACTAAGAAAAAATGGGCCCTGGTGGCTTGGGAGAAGGTTTGCAAGCCAAAATGCAAAGGAGGATCAGGTCTACAAGATCCATAAGTAACCAACGAAGCCTGTGGGGAAAAAATCTAGTGGCGATGGTTTAAAGAAACTTCTACCATGTGGGCAACCCTCTGGAAGGCCAAGTATTCCCCAGACATAAATGACTAGGACTGAATTTGTTTTATGGGGACAAGGGAGGGATCAACAATCTGGAACCTAGCTTAGTGCAACAAGACCTGGGTCCAGACACACAGCTTCCGGGAAGTAAGGAATGGTAAAACAACCAGATTCTGGGAGGATGCCTGGCAACAGGAACCCAATATGAGAAATCTGGATAGGGAGGAACTCCAACAGGACATGATCGCGCAAGGAAAAATCAACATCCATCACTATTGGAAGCAAGAAACAGATCGAAACAAATGGAGAATATGGGATAATTTCATCTCCCAAACTAGCGATCGGACCACAACCATCATGAAAGAGGTGGAGGAGGAAATGAGGAAAAGGATAATCGCAGTCTCGGATGAAGAAGACCAATTAAGATGGGGTTGAAAAAATGGCGGAGAATTCAATTTGAAGGAAGCTCGACATTATATTGTGGACCAAGACCAAGAAGACCTATTGCAACTATGGGATAATCTCTAGAGCATCCCCCAGTGGCCAAAAATAAAAATATTTTGAAAATGGTTAGTACTTCAAAATCGAATTCTAACCTGGGAAAACCTAAGGAAAAGGGGCTTCATAGGTCCGTAATGGTGCCACCTCTGTCAAACCAAGGAAGAAACAACAAATCATTTCCTCGATGAATGTAGTTACACAACAGAGATCTGGGACTGGGTGACATGTATTTTTCGACAGTCCAATAGGACCCGAGGTAACCTCTGCACAACAATCAACAACTGGCATGAGAGTTACAACAAAAATGAAGAGGTGAATCTATGTTGGGCTCTCATTTCAGGGATAATCATATGGACAATATGGAAAGAAAGGAACCAATGCATATTCAAGAATGAAAGCCTTCCAGAAGGAAAAATCAAAGAAAAAATAATCTCCATGAAAAGAGAAATGGTGAAGAGTCGCAACTACCAGAATGGTAATGCACAACTCACATAATGAGAATCTAGAGTCTATTGCCATCCTTATACACACTTGAAAATGTGAGCTAAGTCTGGCTCACTTAGTGTGTCCTTGGAGGCACAATTCCTAGGTTCACAGCCCACGCTGTCACTTTGACCGGAACCTCTTTTGTCTAGGCTTACTCCTAGGGAATCCAAAGGGGGTAGACCTTAGTTAATAGATGTGTTAAAGTTAGGTTCTAGGAGTTAATTTTAATTTCTTAAGGTTATATGGGATCTATCCTATGATGCTAAGGAAACAATGCAAAGTGCAAGGGTTAGCATTTAAAGAAAGCCTTTTCCCTAGGTCAACTAAGACTAGTGCCTAAAGATTGGGCAAGGGGTCAACTATGTTAAGGGATGTTTCGTTACAAGTAGATTACAATATGTTTACAAGATTACAAATGAATGAATTAAACCAATGAATATTAGATACACTTATTCACAAAAATTGCTAAGATACAAATGATACAAGAGCAAGTTAACCACGTCTTTCTTTAAGTGTGCAAGATATCAAAGGATTAAAGATCAATAAATCATCACATTTATGAGGTCACCATCAATATATCAAACATCAATACATTTAAGCATATTTAGATATTGTAATAACAAGTATTATCAAGATTGAAGATAGTGATCCACACTCTTAGCTAAACCCACAAGTAATTATTAGATTTGGTCCAAGGTTTAGTTATTAGGCTTTCTTAAAAAATATCAAATCTTATTTAGCTTTCACCAAAGCCTCCTCCTCCTATTTCCAAATAATTGTTGGATGCTCAGTAAGTGTTGTCACCCTAGCTTCACAGGTCAGCCCAAAACAAGAGTACTTCCCGGAGAGGACACATCATGTGCGTCGTGAGACAGTCCCCTACCTACACCCTTCGTTGTTTTCCTCAAGCCCTATTTTAGATGGCGAAGATGGTGGTCTAAGGTACCCTAAATAGTCTATTAAGTATATATATGGATTAGGTAGACTTTTAGGTGATTTTTAGAGTGTTTTGAAGATTATAAGACACTTTTAAAGTGTTATTTAGTGATATGGCCGAAACTTATATGAGCTTAAAAATGTGTTTCTTCAAGCTTATGTAATTAAGAGTGTGAAAACATGTAAAGCAAATAAATATGGTTGAAAAATATTTAAGTTATCACATGCATAGATGGGCTTTCTTTTAAAGAAAAATCACACTATCAAGGACAACTTGCTTTCAAGATATGGAAAGAAAATTTAGTGTGTGTTTGCCTCCTTAATCATTAAACAACATTCAAGCCTAAGGAAGTGGCTTCCAATATATATATGCAATAGAGAAATAAACCATTCACTTATTTAAGCACTTAGAGGTTTAAGCATTTAAGATCTAAACATGTGCATGAAGAAAAGACTTGAAAACTAAGCAAGTAAAAGATCTAGTTAGGTTACTTATTATGTTTCCCAATAGGCTTAAGACAATGATTATATGTTTGATATAAAAAAAAAGTAATTATAGCATTAGACCATAGATAATTAATCACATCATCAACCACTCAAGATTACCTATTGGGGTATTCCTCTCCCAACTAGGTAGGCAATTAATTTAGTTTTCTTAGTTCGGTTAAGTTCTTTTAGAATTTAGAAATTATGGAAAACAAGTAGAGAGAGAGAGAGAGAGAGAGAGAGAGAGAGAGAGAGAGAGAAACGTAAGATAACAAACCAAGAAAGCAACTAAACAAGGCACAACTTCAAAACCTAAGGCCTAGGTTTGAGAGGTGCCCTCACCTCCAAAACCTCATGGCCTAGCTAAAAAGATTACAAAAATTCTAAAAATTGAAACCCTAGGCTATATCTACACTACCCCAAAGGCTCACACGTGGGAGGGGGTCGTACCACTTTCCCTCCCACAACTATGAGCCAACAAGCAATCAACAAAGAGAATAAAAAGTGCAAGAAAACCATAAAATTTGACAAGAGGGTTGAGATATAGCTACCAATCCCTTTGGGGGGTCTTCTAGTGTTGTGTAGATGTCTTTGGGCAGCCAATACCCCTTCCCAACCAGATCTGAAACCTGCAAATCAGCGAGATATCCTTGTTGATTTTACTACACATAACCAACCAAAATGAAAGAAAACCCTTGCTTTTTGGGGAAAGAACTTTCCGCAAGAGAAAGAGAGTATATATGTGTAAAAATGACCTATCCAAACATGTTATGCTATCTAAAAATGAATGTGGATGAACAACAATAGAGAAGAAGAGTAAAGAGAGAAAAGAGCATGGAGTGTAGTTGGGTCTCAAGTGATCCTTCTTCCTTGAGGTGTTCCCAATGAAACCTTTGAGCCAAACCTACAAAAACCTTTTTAGATGATACATATACATGGATAATATATTGAATATGCTAATAATATGACACTTCAATCCTATCTAACATACCAAGACATATAGATCTACAAGAACATGCATTGATAAATCCACCCAAATAACACTTTACCTAGGATCCAATGTATATAATCACCACAACAAATTGATACAAGTTTACCTCATGTGCATAAGAAGAAAGAGAACATGCATTTCTCCTCTAGTTATCCTCCAAATTTTTCCTTTATTATTACTCAATAAAATGGATCTTGAAGAGAAAATACTCCAAAACCCTAAGAGAAGAGAATGGAAGAAATGGAATAATGGAGAGAGAGAGAAATGAAAATCAAGTAGCATAACAGTAGCTCAAGATATGGTGAGTTGGGAGTGATAAATGAGATATATTTATACTTGGAGAGGCAAATCTACCTCTCTTGGATCAATGCCAAGTGTCCACCACCAAGCAATAGAGTAGATCTCAAGGCTAGGGTGCACCATCTAGGGTTTACAAAATAGATCTATGGTGTGGAAGGGATGGAAAATGTTGGGATCAAGAAAAATGAGTGTGGGAGGCCTTGAGATTGATGCCAAGGAAAGGGAAAGGTTTAAAATAATTTTTAGAACATTATTTTTTGAGTTTTCAGGAAGAGGGGGGCGTAACTCCTCTTGGAGGGGGCACCTCTTGGAATGGAGAGATGAATGGAGGGTTGGATGTGAGGTAAAAGAGTGTGGAAAAACTCTATAAGGGGACGTGGGGGGGGTAAAGGAGGGTTAATAATGTGAAAGGGGAGCCCCCCGCACACTTAAAACCAAGTTACAACATTCCCTACTAGGAAAAACGTCAATCCCCATAGGGGGGCGTAACGTTTTAGTGAGGATAAGTGGAAAAGGGTTAGACAAGGTTGAAAAAGGTTGGGAGGGTCATGTTATTTTTAGGGTGTCTCTCTCTAACCATCATTTCACCTTTTCACATCCGGTAAGTCATTATTACAACTTTTACATTTTTCCATGTTTGGACTTTAGCAATTAAAATTGTTGTTTTAGATTGACTGACACTCTAGGTGGACAAACCCATGGATAAAGTTGTTCGACTGAGATGAAACTTGGTCCATGGATGTAGGGGGTGATATTCCATTTATTTTGAGCACAAATACCCCTAACAAAATTCCAAGGACCTAGTTTTTACAATTATTGCTCAAAAATAATTAAATAATTAAACCTCCAAACTTAGGGAAATTTAATTAAAAATTAATTAATTAAAAAAAAAATTACTTAGACTCAACGGAATTCCATGAAACTTTCAAAGATGTCTTGCATTGTCATTTACAATGATTTCCTATAATAGTTACCAAAGCATAAGCCCACTAGAATGTTGTTCAACACTTTGGAGGAATTATTGCAAGTGTGAGGGAAAAACTCAAGGGAAATCAATAAGGCTGAAAATCCCAACTGATAACCTAAGGATAAAAAACCCTGAGTGAAAGGAACTCTCCCAGTGAACCGATCCTGAGGTAACTGAACTAGACATGACTCATGCAGACCTATTACATTATTAACCCACGTAGGGGTGCAGAAATTCCAATTACAAAATAAAGTGTTGGGGCCAAGCACTTCCCTGTGTTGGACAACATGGCATCTGATGATGCATATCTTCATGGCACATGAGTTAACCACCTGTGTTGGAGAGGCGGTCAACATCTGACTCCACAAGGGGACATGTGTTCGATATTCTCACTCGATACGGAGAGCATACGAGAATCCAACACCTACAACAGAGTGCTCATCGATAACCAACATAAGAATACATACATACGTGATTAAATAAATGAATGCTATATATAACATTTACATAATGAAATAACTAAAGTATAACATCATTATTTTACAACAAATGAATTCTATAGTACATGAAAATTTTCTAAGTACATTTGCATAAATAATGAAATAATACAAAAAATAAATACAAGGAGAAGGGTTAGAGATACGTTACAGAGGGTGTCCCTTTGGACACCAAGTTTCCTCTCATCTATAGAAAATATTGATTTGTTTCCCATTCCGTGGAATATTTATGGGCTCGCCATCCAAATGGCTTAGATGAAAAGAATTTGGCCCTGTTATTTCTCTGATCAAATATGGTCCCAACCATAAACTATCAAACTTGACGTGTTTTCCAGGTTTCTCTCTACCTTTATCCCATTGCAAAACTGTATCACCCACAATGAAGTCCCTGTGTCTAACTGACCTGTCAAAATATTTCTTAACCCTGTTTTGATTTCTACAATTCTGATCATAATCCTTTCGTCTGATTTCATCTAACTCGATAATCTGATTGACCCTGTTATGAACTGCATCCTGCTCTGCGGAAGTGTCCTCAACTGAGTCCATAAGTAGGAATTCTAAGGTGCACTGGAAACCTAGCCTCCAATCCATACACTAGCTCAAATAGACTCTTTCCAGTAGTTTCTTTCTTTGTTATTCGGTCGGCCCATAATGCATGTTTGATTTTATTATCCCAAGGCTTCTTGTTTTCACCGACAATTTTCTTAACAATGGTCATTAAGTTTTTGTTACTTGATTATGCCTGACCATTTCCTTGGGGATAATAATCCAATGCATGTGATAAGATAATACCATACTTGAAACAAAATGCTGACATCTCAGTTGAACAAAAGGCCTTGGTATTATCTGTCACTATCTTTGATGGGATGCCAAATCTAGTTATGATTCTGTCTTCAAGGAAATCCATCACCACCTTTTTAGTTGTTTTCTTTGTAGGAATGGATTCAACCCATTTTGTAAAGTAATATGTGGTTGTGAGAACCCAAGAGAAACCATTACTTGAATTATTGCTAAACTTCCCGATGAAGTCCAAACCCCACTGCTGAAAAGGTGCCTCAACCACCACTGGTTGCAAAGGGAGTGCTGCTAATTTTTGCTTTCCTGTGAAAAGATGACATGGCTCACATTTCCAAACAAGTTGATGTACATCTGAAAATATAGTAGGCCAATAATATCCTGCTCTAAGGATTTTGTGGGTAGTAGTTTTAACAGCAAAGTGTCCTCCACAAAACCCTCCATGGAATTGATCCATTAGTTTCATTGACTCAATGTCATCCACACAATAAAGGATAACCCCATCAGGATTTTTCCATCCTAATCCATCTCTAGTAAGGACATACTTAGAAGATTTTAACCTCAAATCCATTTTCTTGTGTCCCACTAGATGTCTTGGACAAGTTATATTCTTAAGATAGAAGATGATGTATGTATACCAATCTACTTGTTCAAGTTTTAACAAGTTAGGATGACATTCTTCATTATTGATTTGGTTAACCATATCCAAGGATTTCTCATTATTTTCTGTCAACATCTTTTCCAAGCCTTGACCCTTAATCAATTTTGTTGGTTTAATTTCCAAATCATATTCTTGGATTTTAGCGATCCATCTACCCCTTGAGCCTAATCATTCCACTTGAGATAACACATATTTAACCGTAGAATTAGGAACATAACCAATTACCTTGGAATATTCGATGAAGACTCTGAAATGTTTGAGTGATTTGACTAAGGCATAAGCTTGTTTCTCAAACATGGGATATTTCAATTCTAAATTTTGCAAGGCCCTACTCATATATGCAATAGGTTGATCATGGCCTTGGTCATTTTTCTGAAGAAACACACCAGCAATTGAGTCTTTAGAGGCAAAAGAGAAGATATGAAAATCCTTCTCATAATCTGGGCTGATAAGAATCAGAGCTTCACATATAGCAGTCTTAATCTATTCAAAAGATCGTTTACTTTCATCATTCCATTCAAACTTTATATCCTTCTTAAGTAGCTTATATATAGGTGTCATGATTTCAGCATATTTAGGAATGAACCTATGGACAAAATTGGTTTGTCCTAAGAAGGATTGAAGAAGTTTCTTTGATGTGGGCAAAGGCACTTTACCAATGGCTTCAACTCTTTCTGGGTCTAATTTAACTCCATATTTATTTATGATGTGGCCCAATATATTACCTTTAGTCACCCCAAATACTGAGTTAGCAGGATTTAGAGAAATTCCAAACTCTCTACATCTATCCAAAACTTGCCTAAGGTGGCCAATGTGAGTTTTACCATCCTTAGAAAAAATTGTTAGATCATCTTCATATATTTCAATCAACCTACCAATAAACCCCCTGAAAGAATAATCCATAGCCCTTTGAAAAGTAGCTCTAGTATTTGATAAACCAAATGGAATTCTAAGATATTCAAAAGATCCCCATGGAGTAGTAAAAGTTGTCTTATGCCTATCTTCTACTTTAAGTCTGATCTAAATATAACCCAAGAATCCATCAAGCATGGAAATCATTCTTGATCATGTAACCCTTTGAAGTAGAGTTTCCATCTTCGGAAGGGGATAGTTGTCTTTTGTGCAATCAATGTTTAAGTTCCTAAAGTCAATGCATATTTGAATTTGTCTAGTCTTCTTCCTAGCAACAACCAAGTTTGAGCACCATGAAGAATGTCTAGTCTGTGTAATGATGCCTGCGTCTAACATTTTTTGTAACTCCTTTTGGACCAAAGGAGCTAACTTGGGGTTCAATTTCCTCAACTTCTGTCTAAAGGTCTTAGTACCTTCCTTAAGAGGAATCACATGCTAAATCACATCCTCCCTATAGACTTTGAGTTCATCATAGCTAAAGGCCAAGACATCCCTATATTCCTTTAATAAATTAACAATTTCATTCCTTTATTCTATAGGGGTAGTCTTGCCTACTTTTATCATCCTAGGCTCTTCATTAGTTCCAATATTGACTTCTAGGTAATCACATAGTTTTTTCTTTGATTCATCTATTTGCTTATGACCATCCTGTCTATCAAAATCTCTTTCTAAAGAGACCACTCGTTTAGGTGGTGACTTTACCTCATCATCATTTTTTGTGTAATTACAACCTTCCTCTTTCATACTTGTATGTAAGTCTGAAAATTCATGTATGTGCAACAAAAACTTGACCATCTGCTTATCATCATCAAAAACCTGCCAATGATCCATGTTATTTGGGACTGAGGGTCTAAAAATTACTTCAACTGAAATGTTTTCATCTATCAAACTGTCTGGAAGCTGTAGTATGGAAGTTGCTACTGCAAGTTCAACGACTTTTGAATTCTGTTTTCTAGAAATTGCAATCAAATCTATAGCATCTAAGTCATTCATTAAGTTCCAAATTGCATTCCTATACCCTTTCAATCTTTCTGATCTGCAAGAAAACTTATTCTTTAATTGTTGTATAACCAAGTCTAAATCCCCTTTGATATTTAGAAATTTTATTCCCCTATCTCTGCAAAGTTATAAACCAAGGAGTAAAGCCTCATACTCAGCCACATTATTAGTTGCATCAAACTCCAATCTATAAGAAAATTTCAACACTTCACCACTTGGAGATTGAAGCACAATTCTGGCACCCTTTGGTGCTCTAGAAAAAG
>SNQJ01S0128937.1:68595-81816 GCA_010110895.2 Picea sitchensis | reverse complement strand
GCTTTCATCGGGGTTTCGGAACTTACGATGTCGAGAAAGTAAATCATCGTGAAACACCGATCGCCGAAATTGCGATCTATCATTTAAGTCAAACATTTTATTATCTTAATTAATCTGGATTACTTTCGTCGAGGTTTCATTAATCAAGAGTTCGGAAATCGGGAAATCGGTAATCGGAAGATCGGGATATTTGCTGATATGAAAATTTATGTTCGCAGAATCGCGAATTGCGATTTCCCGAGATGATTAGTCACTCTTAATCATTCTTAATCATTAATTAAATTACTGTCAAATATCACTTAAGAATTAATTACGATCGGGGATCGGGAAATCAGAGAAAATGATGTTAAGTTTATTTGTTCTTTCAAAACCGCGAATCGCGATTTCCCGATATGATTAGTTTAAAGTTGAAACCCCTTTTGAACGAGATTTAAGTAAAGGATGAATTAATCAAGGATTAACGAATCAGGAAATCGGGGATCGGGAAATCGGGATATTTGATGATATGAAAATTTGTTATTTCGAAACAGCGAATCCCGATATCCCGATATGAATTTAACCTTTATTTAAGTTTAATCATTATGGTTTATTTAGGATATAATTTCGAAAAAGTGTTTGGAACTTACGTTAATTTAAATTTTACACATTATTTTTCTAAAAAAGAATCACAAGGGCAATTCGAAATTATCGGAGATGAAAGGATTTGTTTTATAAATGAAAAGACTCCAGGGTACCAAAAAAATTTGTTCTTAAGGTAAATAAAATTAAGTTCTATTTCAACAGTCTCATCATTCCCAATGTTATCATTGTTGCTGTCCTCTTTGTCATCATTGCATACTCTACCTGTAATCATGTCATCGTTGTTGTTGTTCTTGCATGTAAGAATGCCATTGTCACTATTGTTCTTACTATCAATGACAAGAACACTCTTCCTGTAAACATGCCAACAATCTCCCCCTTTGACATTGATGGCAACCCTGAAAGACTGCACTATTCTTCAGACCTCCAACTGTAGCAAACAGACCACACCTTTTCTCCCCCTTTTACATCAATGTCAAAGAAAAACGCGTTCCCCCTGAGTTGTTGCAGTACTTTTCATAGGTATCAGATATTCAACCAACACATACTCCCCGTGACAGGATGGACTCTCTTAGGTGAGAGAAGGGATGACACCCAGCTTATGACAGTTAGTAAAGATGTCTGCAATTTGTTATGTGGTTGGAATGTAATGAACCTGAACAATCTTATAGATGACCTGCTCTCTCAGAAAATGGTATTTTATTGGGATTTGCTTGGTCTTGGAATGAAATATTGGATTCTGGGACCTGTTCATCTTCAACTTCAGTTGTGTCCTCTGTAGTATACTCAATATTGCTCACCTCTCTTACTGGGACTCCTTCATCAACCTTTTCTTGTCATAACTGAATGACTCCCCCTGTCACTTTTCTCTCTCTTCTTCTGACTATTCTCCCCCTTTGTTTCTAAAAGGTTATCTTTCCATGACAAGGTATCTCCTCTTGTTATCTCTACAAGTTGTCATGTATATCATTTTGTACATCAAAATATTGTTGTTACGGATGTTGTTGTCCTATTGGAACACTGCGCAATTGTAGCTTGTATTTTTCAAACAACCCTTGGATCTTCCCATTGATTCGCATTGATCTCTAACCATATGTATCCATCATTATCCAAGATGCTTCTTTATTGTGCATTCATTTTTATTCCATGATGCCTACAATCCAAGGCTTTTATGACCATACTCATCATAAGAAAAAACAATAACCATTATGAACATTCTTGATGCAGACCCCCTACTTCAGTAGGGTTCTGCAACCTCCCGGTCTCTGGATCGTTCTCTTCCCTGAGCCGAAATGGCCCTTCGAACTCTTGCTGGAATCCTTTGGATGGATCCACAGGTCCCTTCGTCCTTTGGTACAGGTCTAGAGGAAACCTTCGAGCACCTCCTTTTCGTGTTTTGGGGTTTCACAATTTCGCGAGCTGAGACTCCACGTCTCCTGACTCCTAGTCTCTCGAACACCCAAACCCCGAAATGCTGAAATCTACCCGTAACCACATTCTGCCTTTCAGGATTTTGGAATTCATGATTTCATGATTCCGGTGGCAAACGATTCTTGGTCCTTCAACCTCCCAGGTCCCGAAATGTTGAAAAGGGATTAATGGGATTTGACTCCTCCCTTAGCCTCCGTCTGCGTGACCACAAGTCTGTGTCCACACACTTAACGCCAAAGTACTATCAACTTTCATGATTCGGCGAATCACAGTGCAAGTGCTCCCATGTTTTCTTTTTTTTCGAAATCCAGGTCCACAAAATGTCGAACTGGCTTGGCATTCGCTCTTTCGGGGTATCGTGATTCAGGGAATCGCGATGCAAGGGTCCCTAATTTCCCCTTTCAAACCTCTGGTGGCCGAAATGCCGAAATGGAAAAATGCCGAAATGTTCCAACACTTATCCCTTCGGGTTTTTATGAATCACAACTTCGGATTTCGCGATTTTGGGAAATCCGGTTACAAGGGATATCTCTACTCCTGGTGGTCAAAATGGTGAAATGCCGAACTGTCTCGGCACTTGTTATTTCAGGATTTTGCATTTCGGGAAATCAGGACACAAGGAGTATCCTTGTCCCTTGGAATCTCCAGTCGTCGAAAAGCCGAAATGTCTCAGTGCCTTATCCTCCAGCTTTTGTGAATCGTGACTTCAGGTTTCGCGATTTCGGGAAATCCGGTTACAAGGGATATCTCTGCCCCTTGGAACCCCCTGTGGCTGAAATGCCAAAATGTCAAAATATCCTAGCGTTTGATCAATGGCTCACCACAAACCCTGGGATCGACGGTTCCAGTCGAATCGCGATTTTGCGATTTCGCGGTTCGGGATTCTGAGAGACAAGAGTCTCTGTCTTTCCACTCATGATACCCAAATTTCCAAAATGGGCATTGAGAAACTCTCATCGTTGACCTCCTCATAGCTCCACTTGATCCAACGGACTATGGGGTTTTGGTGTTCCTCCTCGAGGATTCTCCACCGTCCATTCAGATCTTTGAACTCCCCTCTCCTGGATCTACGCAGCATTAAAGTCTATGCTCCTTCTTCCAATTAGACGATCCACAGGAACTCACACAATGGTCCAATGCTCGACGACGTTCTTCCTCCTGAGCTTTTACTTGATTCTGACTTAGAATATTTTCTAATTCTACGACGACTCAGCCTTCGTTCCTTCTAGGAAATGAATTCCTGGTCTTGACAACACCTTATGAAGTGTTATCCCTTCTAAGCTTTGTCTAGTTTAGACTTCAATCTCCCGTGCACTCCTTGCATCTGAGGTATTTTGATAACTCAAATCCATGGTGTTCCTCTGTGGATCGATGCACACCTTCCAGAGCTTCCAATGAAGAGAAATAATTGAAACTGGGAAAATTCACAGTTCCATCCACTTGTTCATGAAAACAAAAAATAACAGGAAAATGCACGTAGTCCAAATACCACACATTTGGGTCAATTTTCCATTCTATTATATTCACAAGTGCCCATTGGCTACACAATATATTCAAAATTACAGTCACTCAAAAGATTGAGATCTCTTGCTAACTTGCAGTTCTCTCTTACCACTCGTTTCTCTCTGTGTTCCCAACTCTCTCTAATTGGGTGTCTCAACTTCTACATAACTCAAAATATGTTTCTAGGGTTTCCCCTGGCTACTTGCCTACTCTAGGATTCATCCTATGCTATCTTAGTTCAGTCAGATTCTAGAGCCGAAGTGGAAACTCCTGCTCTGTTTACAATTTTCAAAACGTGCCTCAAAGGGTAAAATTTGGCATCAATTCAAGCGTTCCTCCAAAGGTGAATTATGGCGCTGAGTGAAGAAGGCGGATTTCAAAATCAAATGCAACTGTCAACGTTGAATTTCTGGAAGAACTCACATATGTTGAGTGGTCCTGGCTCTGCGTGCTTGCCAACGATGCTCTTGCATCATACTCCCCTTGACAAAAATTCATGGACTCCTGTCCATGAGATCCTCTACTGATTTTCCCTGCTTCTAGATAGAAGCTTCATTTTCCCAACTGGCATCTTCTATTGGGTTTCCCTTCCATCTGACCAGATACTCAAAATAAGTCTTCCTCCTGGTCTTTTTGTCAATCCTCTGATCAACAATTTTCTCGATCTGCAGCTTTTCTGCCACAGGCATATGTTTCTCCCACTGAATCTTTCCTTGATCTTCTGACCCTTCTATGTCATATTTCCTGTAAGGGTACATCTCTGAAACATTGAATATGGGTGAAATGCCCACACCATCTGGCAGCTCGATCTCATAAGCGTTTGCATCAAACTTTCTCAAGATCTTACAGGGTCCTGTCTTCTTCATCTTCAATTTGTTATATGTTCCCCTAGGGAACCTTTCCTTCCTGAGATGTGCTAAAACCTGATCTCCCACTTCAAATTGAAGTTCTCTACGATGTTAATCAACCCTGTGCTTGTATTTCTGGTTAGAATTTTGTAATTGTTCCTTGACCGGACTAT
The DNA here is from genome assembly GCA_010110895.2 of Picea sitchensis. Taxonomy (NCBI): domain Eukaryota; kingdom Viridiplantae; phylum Streptophyta; class Pinopsida; order Pinales; family Pinaceae; genus Picea; species Picea sitchensis. The sequence continues at coordinate 77,282 of SNQJ01S0128937.1, read as the reverse complement.
GGAGTCTCTGCATTTCAGCAGAAAAATCCTCTGCTCCAGCGCTTCTGATCTCTCCCTGTTCCAAGTCCCTTAACTCAGACACTCCCCTGGGTTGCATTCCATAGAGTATTTGGAATGGGCTCCTTCCAGTGCTTCTGTTTGGTGAGTCATTGTATGCAAATTCTGCTTGTGGCAAAATCTGATCCCACTGGTTATGGTGTTTAGTAACTAGGCTTCTCAATAAGTTTCCCAAACTTCTATTTACCACCTCAGTCTGCCCATATGTCTGAGGGTGATAAGCTGAGCTAAAGGAAAAAATTTGTCCCCATCTTCTTCCACAATGTCCTCCAAAAGTGACCAACAAATTTTGTGTCTCTGTCTGAGACAATGCTCCTGGGTAGGCCGTGAAGTCTCACAACTTCTCTGAAAAACAGATTTGCAACATGTGTTGCATCACTGGTCTTCTGGCATGGGATGAAATGTTCCATCTTTGAAAATATATCCACCACCACAAATATGGAGTCAAATCCTCTTTGTGTTCTTGGCAATCCTATCACAAAATCCATGCTTATTGCATCCCAAGGCCTCTCTGGTATTGGCAATGGTTGATACGATCCAGTGTTCTGTCTTTTCCCCTTTGCATGTTGAAAGATTCTACATTTGTTCACCAACTTTATCACATCTTTTCTCATACCTGGCCAATAGTACGAGTTGCTCAACTATGCAAATGTTTTATCATGGCCGAAGTGTCCAGCCAATCCTTCACTATGCTTCTCCTTTAGAAGAGTGTCCCTCATTGAGCATCTTGGTATGCACAATTGATTTCCTTTGAACAACAATCCTTCCTGAACCATATACTCTGTCCACTGACTTCTATCTCTCAGTACAGGGCTTGTACATGCTTTGTAGGCCTCCTTGAAATCTGTATCATCACAATACATATCCTTAAGGTGTTCAAACCCCAAGGTCTTCACCTGGAACTCCTTCACAATTAAACATTTCCTGCTTAACACATCAACAACCTTGTTAGTATTCCCAACAATATGTTTTATGACAAAAGTAAAATTTTGCATAAATTCAACCCATTTTGCATGTCTCTGATTCAGTTTTTCTTGTTGGGTTATGAATTGTAAAGCTTGGTTATCGTTGTACAAGACAAACTCTTGCGGGACAAGATAATGCCTCCATTTCTTCAATGCTTGAATTATGGCATAGAACTCCTTGTCATATGTGGAGTATTTCCTCTTAGTCTCATTCATATTCTCGCTGAAATAGGCAATAGGTCGATTGTCCTGACTCACAACTACTCCTATTGCAAATCCACTTGCGTCACATCTTACCTGAAATGTCTTTTCGAAATTCAGCAAGACCATAATTGGTCGTTCTGTTATCTTCTCCTTCAGTATATTGAAGCTCTTTTCAGCCTCCTCTATCCATTTAAAATACTTTTGTTGTTTCTTCACTGTATCCATCATGGGTGCACAAATCCCACTGAAGTCTCTAATGAACTTTCTATAAAAACTTGCTAAACCATGAAAGCTTCTTACCTCGAACATGCTCCTTGGTGACGGCCATTCTCTGATCGCTTTCACCTTCTCTGGATCCATGTTCAGTTCATTCAAAGAGATCATGAAACCCAAATAAATTAGTTTTTTCTTCATAAAAGAGGATTTCTTCAAATTGATCAGCAACTTCTCTTGTTGTAGTGTTCTCATTACTAGCATTAGGTGCCTCAAATGCTCCTCTTTAGTCCTGCTAAAGACCATTATATCGTCCAGATATACAACCACGAACTTTCCAATGAAATCTTTCATAATTTCATTCATCAACCTCATAAAATTACTCAGGGCATTCGTTAAGACAAATGGCATAACTAGCCACTCATATAGGCCTTCATTCCTCTTAAAGGTTATTTTCCATTCATCACCTTCTCTCATCCTGATCTGGTGATATCCACTTTTCAGATCTATCTTAGAAAAGAAATTTTCTCCACTTAATAAATCCATTAAATCATCCATTCTCAGTAAAGGAAATATGTACCTGATGGTGATCTTGTTGATGGCTCTCAAGTCTATGCACATTCTCCATCCTCCATCTTTCTGTGGGCTTAACACAGTTGGTACTGCGCATGGGCTCAAACTTTCTCTGACTAAGCCCTTATCTAGCAACTCTTGGACTTGGTTCTTCACCTCCTCATTTTCTCGAGGTGTTAATCTGTACGCTGCCTTGTTTGGTAGGATTTCTCCTGGTATCAAGTCGATATGATGACTAATACTCCTAATGGGTGGCAATGAGTTTGGCAGCTCATCCACCACTATATCAGCAAAATTATCCAACAACTCCTAAACTTCTTCAGGTAGATCATTCACTGATGTACTTGTAAGGTTGACTCTAGGCCTCCTCACCACAGTGAATTTCATCTCCTCTTCTTCCTTGACTTCTTTCAAGAGTTCCTTCCCTCTCATGAGAAGTATTCTTATGTTGGCTTCCTCCTTCTCTCTCTTCTCCTCCATTTGTAGCAACATATGTGTCATACCATTCTTCTCCAATGTATATGTATTCCTTCTTCCATCGTGAATGAAATTTCTGTCAAACTGCCATGGTCTTCCCAACAGAATGTGGCATATGTCCATGGGAATTACATCACATAGGATTTCATCTTTATATCCTCCTATTTTAATTTCAACCAGGCATTGTTTAGCGATCGTTAACTGGTGCCCTTTTTGCAGCCATGAGACTTTGTATGGCCTCGGATGTACAGTTGTCTTTAGCTCCAATTTCTCCACCATATTTGTCCATACTAGGTTGTTAGTACTCCCACTATCAATGATTACCTTGCATACTTTATCCTTAGTCTTGCAAGTTTTCCTGAAGAGACTATTTCTCTGCACTGGCTTTTCAATTTCTTCCTCTAGTTTTAAGAGAACTTTTCTCAACATCAGGGATGCTCCATCCTCTGCTCCTTCTGCCTCAACATCTCTTCATTGTGATTTTGAAATGTGGGCCTCTCCTCCTTCCTTCTTCTTCTTGGGACATTCCCAAGACATGTGCCCTACCTTTCCACAGTTATAGCACCTTACTCCTCCTCTGCCTCTTCCTCTAGAAGAGTTTCTTCCACCACTCTATCTTCCTCGTGAACTTCCTCCTCGTTCTGAGTGATTGTGTGGTTTCTCAGCCTTATTCTTAGACTAATGTGCTATATCACCATTAAATCCCTTACTTTTGCTTGGGATTGAGCCTTTACCTCTTCCTCGCTGGTTCTGTTTTCTGGCCATCTTCTCTTCTGCCTTCGGCGCAAACTGATAAGCATCTTCCATAGTCCTTACTGACATCATGCTAAGCTCATCCTAGATATCATATCTCAAACCATTTATATATCTGGTGACTCTTTCTTCGTCTCTCTCCCTTTGTCCAGTTCTGATGTTCAGTCGGTAGAACTCCTCGGTGTACTCCTTGACTGTCATCCCTTTCTGTCTCAGGTTCTGTAGCTTCCTGAACAGATTGATCTAGTAGTCTTTGGGTATGAACTTAGCCTTCAGTTTGGCTACCATCCTATCCCAACTCTTTATTCTTTGTTTGCCTTTACTTCTCCTCTCAGCCTGCAGTTCGTCCCACCACAGTGTTGCATACCCTTTTAGTCGGGTGACTGCCTACTTCACCTTCTTCTCCTCCTCGACATATTCATAATTAAAGTGTTTATCCATGGACCTTATCTAGTCCAACAGTTCTTCAACATCTAGATTTCCCTCATACATGGGGACCTCTATCTTAGCTCTACCTCCAAACCTGGCAACTACTCTCAACAAATTTTCTTTTGTAGAATCCTCTCCTGTAGCTTCTTCAACCTCAACCTCTTCACTTTCTGCATCACTGACATCCCCAATGTCAGGTGCTCTTCTCTGTGTTGCTTCCATTGTTTCCAATCGGGCATGAAGCTCTCGCATCTCCCTCTCTATAGCATGGTTGGCTAAAGGTGGCTCTCGTCTTCTTGGCGGCATTATGTCGACTATCTATCACACACAGAGTACAGCTCTGAGTTCTCTGACTCCTTCTTTTCCTCCTTCGCCTGAAGTCTACAGACGAAAAACTGACGCTCTGATACCACCTGATGTAGACCACCTACTTCAACAAGGTTCTGTGACCTCCCGGTCTCTAGATCGTTCTCTTCCCTGAGCCGAAATGGCCCTTCAGGCTCCTACTGGAATCCTTTAGATGGATCCACAAGTCCCTTCGTCCTCTGGTACAAGTCTCGAGGAAACCTGGACGCTCCTCCTTTTTTTGTTTCAGGGTTTCACAATTTCACAAGATGGGACTCCACGTCTCTTGACTCCTAGTCTCTCGAACACCCAAACCCCGAAATGTTGAAATCTACCCGTGACCACATTCTGCCTTTTAGGATTTTGGAATTCACGATTTCGCGATTCCGGCAGCAGACGATTCTTGGTCCTTCAACCTCCTGGGTCCAGAAATGTCGAAAAGGGCTTAATGGGATTTGGATCCTCCCCTAGCCTCTGTCCATGTGACCACAACTCTGTGTCCATGCATTTAATGCCAAAGTGTTATCGACTTTCATGATTCAGAGAATCGCGGTGCAAGTGCTCCCCTGTTTTCTGTTTTTCGAAATCTCGGTCCATGAAATGTCGAACTGGCTTGGCGTTCACTCTTTTGGGGTATCATGATTCAGGGAATCGCGATGCAAAGGTCCCTCCTTTCCCCTTTTGAACCTTTGGTGGCCGAAATGCCGAAATAGCAAAATGTCGAAATGTTCCAACACTTATCCCTTCGGGTTTTTGTGAATCGCGACTTTGGATTTTGCGACTTCGAATTTTGCGATTTCAGGAAATTTGGTTACAAGGGATATCTCTACCCCTGGGAACCCCCGGTGGATGAAATGTCGAAATGTCTCAGCACTTGTTCCTTCATGATTTCAAGTTTCATGAAATCAGGACACAAGGAGTATCATTGTCCCTTGGAATATTCGGTCGCCGAAAAGACGAAATGTCCCAGTGCCTTATCCTCCAGATTTTGTGAATCGTGACTTTGGGTTTCGTAATTTTGGGAAATCTGGTTAAAAGGGATATCTCTACCCCTTGGAACCCCCGGTGGATGAAATGCCGAAATGTCGAAATATCTTAGTGTTCGATCAACGGCTCACCACGAACCCTGGGATCGATGGTTCTGGTCGAATCGTCATTTCGCGGTTCAGGATTCTAAGAGACAAGAGTCTCTGGCTTTCCACTCGCGGTACCCAAAATGTCGAAATGGGCATCGAGAAACTCTCACTGCTAACCTCCTCGCAACTCCACTTGAGCCAATGGCCTGCGGGGTTTCGGTGTTTCTCCTCGAGGATTATCCACTGTCCATTCAGATCTTTGAACTCCCCTCACCTAGATCTACAGAGCATTAAATTATGCACTCCTTCTTCCAATCGTACGATCCACGGGAACTCCCACAGTGGTCCAACACTCGACGACGTTCTTCCTCCTAAGCTTTTACTCGATTCTGACTTAGAAGATTTTCTAAGTCTATGACGACTCATCCTTCGTTCCTTCTAGGAAATGAATTCTTGGTCTCGACAACACCTTTCAAAGTGTTATCCCTCCTGAGCTTTGTCTGGTTTAGACTTCGATCTCCCGCACACTCCTTACGTCTGAGGGATTTCAATAACTCAGATCCATGGTGTTCCTCTCTGGCTCAATGCACACCTTACAGAGCTTCCAATGAAGAGAAACAATTGAAACTGGGAAAATTCACAGTTCCATCCACTTGTTCATGAAAACAGAAAATAACAGGAAAATGCACACAGTCCAAACACCACACATTTGGGTCAATTTTCCATTCTATTATATTCACAAGTGCCCACTGGCTACACAATATATTCAAAATTATAGTCACTCAAAAGATTGATATCTCCTACTAACTCGCAGTTCTCTCTTACCGCTCGTTTCTCTCTGTATTCCCAGCTCTCTCTAACTGGGTGTCTCAACTTCTACATAACTCAAAAGATGTTTCTAAGGTTTCCCCTGGCTACTTGCCTACTCTAAGATTCATCCTATTCTATCTTAGTTCATTCACATTTTAGAGCCGAAGTGGAAACTCCTGCTCTGTTTACAATTTTCAAAACATGCCTCAAAGGGTAAAATTCGGCATCGGTTCAAGCGTGCCTCCAAAGGTGAATTCCAACGTTGAGTGAAGAAGGCGCATTTCAAAATCGGCTGCAACTGTCAACGTTGAATTTCTGGAAGAATTCACACGTGTTGAGTGGTCCTGCCTCTGCACACTTGTCAATGATGCTCCTGAATCAATTCTCATACCTCCTTTGATTCATCCATGAAGGTGTCTCTCCTCTAAACTTACTTTGAGGTGTATGAGTAGCTTCTAGATGTCTTCCTTGATCTAATCTTATAAATATTGCAGTATTGCTTTCATTCTGTGAACATGAAGAACCTGAGTCATACCTACTTTCCCTTTTTACAAATGAAGGACCTGTGTCAGACTTGTCTTCACCCTTTACAAATGAAGGACTTGCATCAAGTTTCTTAGGAGTATTGATTTCTTCCTTATTGTATCCAAGACCAGATTTGTCAATTGGTGATCTCTGACTATCCAAGATCTCATCCAGGGTCATGGAGTTGTTCAAGAACTTGATTTGGGTGTTTGACTTTTCAACCTTCTTTCTAAGATTCACAATTTTTGCTTCCATCTTATGACATGATTCTTCTTCTACTTCTTCAATGGGATAAATGCTAACTGAACATTCTTTTGTTGTATTTGAGTCTTCTTCTTTACTTGCAGGGGAGGATTCAATATCAACATTATTATTTTTCCTTATGCCTTTAGCCACCACTTGTCCTGAGTTTACAGACTTTATCTTACAATCTTTATTTTTTCATGTGTTGGCATTTCTAGCTAAGGGTTTTATCCTTGGATCTGCTTTGTAATTCTTCAAATGGGAGTTTGCATCTTTGTGGTCGAAGTTATGACAGTTATAGCATTTGAGATGGTTGTTCAATAGGTCAAAGTGATTGGTGCAACAGTGTCGACTCATTGGTTTTTTAGTTCTATGTTGAAAGGATTGTTTATTTCTTGACTTCCTCAGTTGCATGTCTCTAAACTTAATTTGACAGTTTGCAATCTTATGACCAAAATTAGAGCTGTAAAAATAGTAACCATGGAAGAAATTTTGGTACCTAAAAGATGGCCTTCTTGGCATTTGTTGCTCCATCTTCTGATATCTTTGTTTTTCATCAAGGATCATCTTGTCTTTATTAGCTTCTCGTGGCAGAGTAATCACATGGTCTGATCGTCTACTGACTTGGAACTTGATCATCTTTACTGGCTCTTTGATTTCTAGCTCTTTGTTGCTTGAACCACTTACATAGCCTAAACTAGTATTCAACAAAGGAGATATTTGTTTGCTCAGAATGTTGTTTAGTTCTGTTGAGGCTTTAATGCTTGGAATATTTTGGAGATACAATGCTTCAAACTTCTCCATCTCTTTTCTAGATTTTACTACCTCTTCTTCCAAAGCTTCACATATTGCCTTCTTCTCTGATAACTATTGTTTCAGAATGTCCTCTATTTTCTTTGCCTCTTCTAATTCCACTTTTAGCAGGGAAAAGTCTTCATCGGGTTTTTTACTGTCTTTCTTGAACTATATCAACAATTGTTTTTGTTTTTTCTTCTTAAATCTTAGTCTATCAATCTCTTCTAAAGCATTGATCAGTTCTCCTTCCAAGTCAACCACAGCTTCTTCATCATTAACATCACTTCCTGTGATTTTATTATCATAATCCTCTTTGGCCATAAGCATAAAGTCATTAACCTTATCTTCACAAGAAGAGTCACTATCTGTATCTTCTAAGGAGTCATCATTGTTTACACATAAACGTTTCTTTTCTTTTCTTCTGAGGAGTCGTCATTGTGTGGACACTTAGATGCAAAATGACTTATCTTTCCATAGTTAAATCATTTGAAGGGAAACTTGCCTTGGTACTTTCTTGATCCTTTCTTTAGTCTTCTCACAAATTTTGCTCCAATTTCATCAAGCTCGGAATCCTCATTCTTATTTGCTTTAAATGATGCTTCTCTAGAGGTGGTTTTATCTTTACCTGTCCTCATTTCATAAGCAATCAGAGTTCCTAGGAGTTGGTCAATAGGCATAACTTTTAGATCATTAAGTTCTTCTATAGCAGATACCTTTGGGTTGAACCTATCTAGCAGAGATCTCAAATTTTTCTGAACTAAAGAGACTTCCTCGATTTTTTCACCAAGTTCTTTCATTGCATTTACTAGTTCTTCAACTCTCATAAAGTACTTCCCAACAATTTCATCCTCTTTCATCTTTAGTTGTTCAAAATGTAATCTGTAGGTTTGAAGCTTGGCATCCTTTACCTTCTCATTACCTTCATAACTGCTAATGTGTTTGTCCCACATTTCTTTGGCAGATTCTAAGTGCATAACTTTTACAAACTCTATTTCTGCAAGCCCACCCAGAATAGAATTCATAGCCTTAGCGTTGAAGCTAAATTCTAGCTTGTCATATTTAGAAGCTAGTACGACTGGATTCACATAACTAGTCTCTACCACATCCCAAACATCTACACCTAAAGCCATTATGTAGGTTCTCATCCTAACTTTCCAGAAGGAAACGTTTTTTCCATTGACCAGGGGGGGCCTTATTGGTTGAAGTTCCTTCATGGCTAGTC
>SNQJ01S0128937.1:43524-55746 GCA_010110895.2 Picea sitchensis | reverse complement strand
GAGCTTTGCAGATTTTTTGCTTGGCTAGATGAGCCACTTTGTCAAGATAGATTGTGAATATTATCAGATCTATGCTCTCAAAATTCTTGAAGTGGAAGTGTGTGGGGAACGAAGGACAGTTGGAAGGGACCTTATGACATCAAGGCCATGGTTATAATCTCTCGTTCAAATTTAATATGATACAGTAATATGATTATTTTCTATAAAGCTTGTTGTGTTTTATTGTATGATTCCTTGATCACATACATAGGTTTATATTGAGTGTATGTTATTACTATCACTTTGGTTGGTTGCGTTATTTTATAGGATCATCATTGTATGAGTGTTGGAACAGAGCTAGGATGGAGATAGCGAGAGGAAGTGACATTTAAATGGTATGTCACCTATCCCTCTTTAGTTAGTAAATTCAATATTTAAAACTTAAGGAAAGCATCATGTTATGGTGTGTTTTGTTCTAGATATAGGTGGATCTATGGAGATAAGTTAGTGTTCGCACCTACCGATTTATCCGATAACAAAGTTGGTGACCATACTGGGGAACAAATTGTTTCCTAGTTAGTCTGGTTTCCCTTCCTTTGATTGCTTATTTTCTGGTGTCTGAGTCTGTGGGACATCCATCCAGACTATCTTGATCTAGAAGTTCACTTAGATTCCCTGTCCTTTTTCAAAAAAAAAATTGATTACAGATATTCTCGCATTGTACCTCTCTGCAGCCTGCGAAAACCATTTCTTTTCACACTCTATTGTTAGATCCAGTGTGAACTTCTCGCACCCTACCAGTGTCTAGCCTGCGAGAATACCTAATTCTCACACTGTACTCTACTGCTAGGCTGTGAACTTGTTTGTAAACTTTTTTGGATTGGGTCTTGTCATCTTTTTTTGACCCAGTTTTTCTTTGATCAGCTGGATTGAGCTTTTGGAGCCTATATTGATTTGTTTACAATCTGTTTGACATTCTTTCAGTTACTTTTAGCCACATTGTCTTTGTTTGGTTTTGAAGAATTAGTCTCTTGCTTTGAGTATATTTCAATTACAAAGCATGTGTTTTCTTTAGAATTGTTTAGGGACAAGTCAGATTTCTTCTGAATAGTTCGCTTTAAAAGAAAACTTTTAGTTTGGGTTTCTTTGTTTTAAGAAAATTCATTATTGCTTTTAATGAAATTTTTGAAACAAAAAGATTTAATTTCTTTCTTTATATTGTATTGGGGGCATCCTTGCATTTGAAGTAGCAGAATTGCATGATTCTTGGAATTTTTTGATCTTAAATTATGAAAAAATTTGGTGTACATGAATTGTGCATTGGTGTACAGTCTTTTTTGCTCATTTCTTGAGAATATTGATATTGATGAGTTTTAAGATTTTGGGACACTGTGCATATGGGAATGATAAATGTTGTCTCTTTCTTATAGCATAGCTTTCATCGAAATGAAAAGATTGCATCTTCATCTTTTTGCATAACTTTCGAGTCGGTCGAAACACCATATTGTCCATGCCATTTTCCTTTTGAGTAACAACAGCCATAAAATAAAGCGCTTATAAAAATTGATTAGACATTTTTATCTTTTATGGTAGAAAACATACATTGGATTAGTCGTAGGGCTTTGGAATAGGTGTGAAAGATAACTTTCCAAAGCTGNTTTGGAATAGGTGTGAAAGATAACTTTCCAAAGCTGCAAACAAACATAGTATCTTGTGATAGGGAGAGTTAAATCCATTTACTACATTTTGTCCTGGGAAGCCCTTCTAACACAAGGGTCAATCACAAGGTCGCATTGAGACTGGCAGAGTTACTCACCCTACTTTGTTGGTCTTCGTGTAGAGATTATGTGTATTATGGGGGTTGCTTGAGAGGTATACCCACAATGATGAGTGGAAGCCTTTCAAATTGATTTCGGGCTAGATACCCTGCCCTTGCACGTGGATCATACTATCAATTGTTTCCCCAGGCATCACTGTAGTGATTGGTAACCTTAGTGGCCTATCTCCTTAGGTTATTTACACAAGGTGACTATGGAGGGGCAAGTCTTCATGGTACCTGGAATCGATGTTGGTCGAACTCACTCGGGCTCCTTGGAGGGTATACCCACGATTATGTGTGGGAGATTGCACCAGGGTGTAATTTCGTTAAGCAAGTCGTCAACATAAATTTTCTACCCGCTCTATCTTAGCCCCTTCTTAATTTGTTCCCGCGACGTTGGATTTCATCACCAACTAGTGTGCTCATTGTGAGAAGGTTTTGTTTGTTTGCTTGCTTCCTAGATTTTTAGCATATGTTGTTTGTTTTCCCTAGCAGACTCTAGGTTGGATTTTTTTTATATGGTGACAGTTCCCGAAATGATCAATGAAGGAACCCCTACTCTAGGGGAACCTTTTGTTTTTCCTTCTTATGGAAACATTGGTCCTCCTCACATCACTACTTTGAGCCTTCCAAGTCTCACGATTGGATTGTCGATGTGGTTGTTTTCCACTCAGGTAATCCTAAATGCAGTAAGTGCTTCGTTCGTAAGCACTTCCTCCCAAGAACATCAACCTCATTTTGATCCTTCACCTTCTTCACCAGTAAGGTCATCTTCTCCTTCTTCACTTGCAAGGTCACCTTCCATTTCATCTTCTTCATCGAGTGAAAGTTCTAAATCTAGTAACCTGGTGAATAAGAAGAAGAAGAAAATAAAGAATAAGAAGAAGAAAATTAAGAAAGGATCCAAACATCTAACCACTGTCAAGCATGTTGGAAAACAACCAGTTACTGTTAATCGTGATGGGAGTGTTGATGATGTCAAGATAACCCAAACAACTCGTAAACCCAAGCACCCCTGTAGGCTTTGTAAGGGTAGCCATCTTCTTAAGGATTGCCCTGGTCTATCCAAGGTTATAGAATCTAGGTCTACACACCCTCGCCAACCCGTGTCATCAGCCTCTAAACAACATGTTGATGACCTCCCGTCAACTAGTCAAGATATCGTTGAGAAGAAGAAAATTAGAGTCAAGTTCCTGTATATGTTATGCAAAGGGAGTCATCTAACTCACCTTTTCCCTCATATGGAATAAGCCTCGAAATTCCTGGAAGGCATACATGTTTCATAGCCTCAACTTCCAGTCGCTTATCACAAGCTTACTCTTGACCCCCCTATAGTTGATGGAATGATCAATTTGGTTCCCCCATCGGTCATTCTGGTTGATCAAGTGGTCAATATGGTCATGTCCTTAATTGAACCAGTTGACAATGTGTTTGATATGATCCCATCCTCAGTCGATCCCACTCTCCCGTTAGAGAGTGAAACCCAAGCGGTCGATCTGTTTCCACCTGTCGACCCCATTCTCCCCTTGGAGAATGAAACCCAAGTGGTCGATCTGATCTCTCCATCAGTCGAACCTACTCTCCCGCTAGAGAGTAAACCCAATACTGCCCATGTTTTTCTCGTTGATACAGAATCTACCATGTCNGTTAGTATTTTGTCCTCTTTTGCTTTGCAAGCTTTGGGTTGTCCTCCACTTGCGTCGGTTACATAGAATCTATTAGCTTTTAACAGAAGAACCAGTCAACCTTTAGGGACCCTTCCTCAGTTTCCTGTAACTTTGGGAAGGAAAATTGTCTTTATTGACGTCATGGTAGTCCAAGACCCCTTGGATTTCGCTTTACTCCTTGGGCGGGATTATTTATATGCCATGAAAGCTATTGTGTCCACTCTTTTTCGTGTGATATATTTCCCTCACTATGGAATAATTGTGACTTTTGATCAACTTTCATTCATCGATCCTAAATGGATTACCTCCCTAAATGGTTCTTATATGTCGACGTTATCACCCCTACCACAGGTAAATTATGTGGCGTTATCTCCCATGGCTTCAAATTCAAGTGACTTAGATACGCTAGTTGACATGGTTACCTCTTGGATAGGGTCTTTAGAGCCTGATCTCCTTACCCCTATCACAACCCTCGACATGTGTTCCTTCCAGAGTGTGTTCCTTCCATCTAGTGAAGATCTCTTGGAAGACATGACCGAGTTTTGTCCCTTTACATGGTATCCTTCCGGAGCATTGTCCTCTTGGAATCCATGATCAAGAAGAGGTTACGAGGATAGTTTTTGCGTCTCTGTGGAAACCTTGTTAAAAAATGAAACAGAGGTTACGAGCACAGTTTCTCTTCTCTGTAGAAAGCTCGCTAAAAAATGAAACAGAGGCTTTGAGCATATTTTTCCTCTCTGTAGCAAGCTCGTTAAAAAATGAAATAGCAATCTGGGGATCGAACCCGGAACCCCGAGCATAGTTCTTCTCCTATGTCAAGCTCGTTAAAAAATGAAACAACTTCCCCCTCTCTGTTGATTCAAGTCCTTTGTCTAGTATTTGAAGCTTCATTTCATTCTCCTTTGTCGTTGGATGAAACGAAGCTTGGGGGGAAATGCTTTCAGCCTCTAGACTTCATGCTAAATTTAGAGCCGCTAGTTTCTTAAGATGGGGGCTAAGTACCAACCATCCTTAGGTTATGTGTTGGGAAGTCACAAGCATAGTTTTTCTCTGGTCCAATCTTGTGTAAAAATGAAACCACTTACCTCAAGCATAGTTTCCTCTAGTTCAAGCTTGTGTAAAAATGAAACCAGGTCCAAGCATAGTTTTTTTTTGTTTTAAATCTTGCGTAAAAATGAAAACAATCCCGAGCTTAGTCTTTGTTCTTTCTCATGCTCGTACATACGTGACAATAAATTACCGAGCTTAGTCTTTGTTATTTCTCATGCTCGTAAATACGTGAGAATGAAACCAAGTATACTTTTATCACTTTTTCGGACTCGTAAAGGTTATACAAAAAAGGAACCCACTGGAGTTCCCTTTAAGCTCTTTTTAGACTCTCTAAACATGAAACAATTGTCGAGCGACCTTGTTCTTTTCATGCTCGTTAAAGTATTTGAAGAAAACATCTGTTGAGAAATGGTTTATCTATTTTTCGGTCTCATCAGGCTGCTTTACAAAAAAGGAACTGAGAGAGTTCTCTTTAAGTGTTTTTCAGACTCTCTAAACATGAAAAACCCCTGAGTTTTCTTTCTTTGGAATCGTAAAACAAACATTGAAAGGCCCATGTGGGACCGAACCACTCCTTCCTAGGGTTCGTTAAACATACTCCAAAGGACTCATCCGAAGGATGAGCTTACATTTCAAGCATATGTTATCCTCCTCAAGATTGTGTAAAAATAAAGAGGTACTCGCTAGAAATGGTGAGGGGGGGGGGGAATTGGGAAAGAAATATGTCTAAACCTATATTCCATGGAAGAGTCACTTTTGAACATGACACCCTTTCACTCACTTTGGTCTAGGTTTGAAAATCCGCTCATCTCTTGATCATACTCCTTATAAGATTAAAAATTGGTCTATGATCCTTGTTGTTGAGTTAGTATTTCCCAGGACAGTTGTCGTGTCGTCAATATGTTCAAAGAGATGTTCAACCCGGAAAGCCTTCTATTGAGTTGGCCATTTTTGCAGTCCTTTAAGCCTTCTATTGCGTCAATCATCCCTGATTCAGTCCTAAATCACTTATTACTCTGATCTACCTCAAATATTTTCACCCATTTCGTGTCATTGATGGGGGATACATTAAGGCCCTCCTGTGACGAGTCTTTTCCTGTCGACTTCAACTCATTATCTAGGAATCAAACTTAGAAACCAATTGGTACCTTGGAACTTGCATACCTCAATGGTAGGTTTCCTCGCTCTCGACAGTGGGTTTTCATTATTGATCCCTGATCGGGAGATTCGACCGAGTGTTCGACTTCATCTCATTAATTCACATTCGTTGGATTATACTAGCGTACCTTGGGAGTCATTGACATTAATGGTGATTTCCCTTACACTTATTAACGGTTCTCATCATTGACTGGTAATCAAGTGGTTTCTACCATGTTCGACTCCAGCACATGTATTTGCATGGTTAGATTCATACTATAGAGTGGTGGATATGAAGACCCTGGATCTTTTCTTTTAGATTCAGGTTGCGTTGGAGTATATTCAAATTGCATTGGTGCATAGATCCACAGTGTATTTTTGGTGGCTATTTTCATATTTGAGTCATATCAGCATGGATCCACAGTGTATGTTTGGTGGCCATGACTTGTCTTACTTGACATGGATCTTCGCATGTTGGCATTTATGATTTGAGTCATTTGTATTTTGAATCTGGGAATGCCTACCTCAATGATGATGTATTATTGTACTGTATTTCCTTTTTTGTTGATAGGTTTCTGACCGACTGTTCCTTGTTCCCTACACACACTCGACAAAGTATTTCAACTATCACTCTATTATAACTTCATACTTTGGGGGGCTCTCTGTTACACATTATTTTCGTCATCCATATGACCATTAATGATGTAAACTTGTCTGTAGTATTCAGAGGGGTCAGTGGCCTGAGTTCTTGAAGAAAGAAGGGAGAAGAACTTTTCCTGAGAAAAGAAGTTGCATTTCCCTTTGTAAAAACCCTATTAAAAAGGAAGTTTGTAGGCTGCATTATAGCTAGGGTGCGAGAATGCCTAATTCTTGCAGGCTGCACCATAGCTGGGTTGCGAGAGGTTCACAGTTTGCTCTATAAGTAGGGTGTGAGAATGCTCATGCGTGGTAAAAATGAGCATCTTCTCGATGCTTCTAGAAGGAGAAACTTCCATGGTGAGGTGGCATCCAAATGGTTTGGATCTTACTCACTTTCATGATTTGGTGGGATCATCCTAACCTCATCACCTTATCCTCTTCAACTTATAAAAGGAGAGGAGCTCTCATGGAGAAAGTTAGCTTTGGAGATTTTGGGATTAGCTTGGATTGGATTGAGCTTTGGAGATTTTTAGCTTGGCTAGATGAGCCACTTTGTCAAGATAGATTGTGAATATTATCAGATCTATGCTCTCAGAATTCTTGGAGTGGAAGTGTGTGGGGAACAAAGGATAGTTGGAAGGGACCTTATGACATCAAGGCCATGGCTGTAATCTCTCTTTCACATTTAATATGATACAGTAATATGATTCTTTCCTATAAAACTTGTTGTATTTTATTGTATGATTCATTGATCACATACATAGGTTTATATTGAGTTTATGTTATTACTATCACTTTGGTTGGTTGCGTTCTTTTTCAGGATCATCATTGTATGAGTGTTGAAACGGAGCTAGGATGGCGATAGAGAGAGGAAGCGATGTTTAAATGGTATGTCCCCTATCCCTCTTTAGTTAGTAAATTCAATATTTAAAACTTAAGGAAAGTGTCATGTTCTGGTGTGTTTTGTTCTAGATCTAGGTGGATCTAGGGAGATTAGTTAGTGTTTGCACCTACCGATTTATCCGATAACAACCTATCTTAGAAAGAATATGATAGATGCAAAGCTCTTCCTCCATCTTTATCTCACATTATTCACATAAAATTTTGAGTGTTTTCAACTTAGATAGATAGTCTCCAATGCAATAAAAATCACTTGGAATTAAAGTCAATACTTGATTTTCTAACTATTTTGCTCAAATAATATTGAGTTTGCCAAACACAGATTCAATCTTTTCCCAAGCTTCATCGGGGTCATCGATTTCTTTAAGGTGGAACCTAAAATCAAGGGAGATGGACATTCTGATTAGTCCACATGCTTCGTCACTCCTATTAGCCCATTTGACTTTCTTATCAACATCAATGGGTTCTTTTTCCTTTCCCAAGGTAATTTGGTACAAGCCTTTACTTCTTAATAAATCCTCCATATGAGGTTTCCATTGGAAGTAGTTGGTGTTGGTAAGCAAACGATTACTGAAAGAATCCATATTAAATGTGTAGACAATATGGATTTAAAAACTGAAGCTGATAATCTAGATGGAAAGATTTTGAAAAATTAGGCAGTTTTAAAAGAAAAACGGCACTAAAAATGGACTTTGAATGTGAAAGTTATGCTCTTTTAAAAAAATGCATAAACGGTAACCAAAGGACCAGGTGGTGGTGTAAGTTGCTTTATGAAGTGACCCACTTTTATAAAAATAAGTGGGGATCACTTTTACAATGAAGTTACTTTATGAAAGAAAAACCGCATGCAAAATAAATAACTCTAAAATAAAATATTAAAGCTACTTATAGTGATTCACTTTTATACTTGAATTGAAATACACTTTACAATTGAGCATGAACTTTTTTTAAAAAAGTAACCAAAAGAGAGACTTGAACTTAAGACTTCTTACTTAATAAGGCAACTTTTAACCAATTGGTCTAGCAAAACATATTGTATTGTTTAGCAAGAGGATTGGCGGTGTTTTTTTTATTGTTGTGGAAGATGGCCTTGGAGAGCATGCTAAAAAAAAACTATTTTTCACACAAGAAATTTTGTTCGCTTCTCGATGACAACAAGGGTTAGATCTCGATTAGCTTACTCGAAAAATGCACATTTTTCTATTTGTTTCTTATTTTTCGAGATCGTACAGGGCGCGAGGAAAAGAGCATATAAATATATAAAAGAGTAGCAATCCACAAACAAATAATATAAAACTGAAATAAAACCAAAATAAGACTGCAAAAATTTAAAAATGGCATATTCAAGCTTTATACCTCCGGATCAGACTAAAATTGTCGTATCTTGGAAAAACATAAACCTTTTCGAGTGAAACAAAAAGTGTTCTCTATTGAAAATAACACTCCTGACGCAATGGAACAGTCATCTCAGCCCAAAAATGTACAAAAATGGTAGAAAGTGGAGATGAGGCAACTCAACTTCACGATCTCGATCCACAACATGAGCGGATATTCAAACGGGATTTGATACCATGTTTGAAAACACATGTATTCCAATAGAGGACGAACACCTTCAATAACCACTCACACAAACATATCAAAGATCAACACACTGATGGTTTGACGTGGTAAAACCCCTACGGGGAAACATCCATGGCCCCAACCAACGCGACCACTTGGAGCAGTTTATTAATGCAAAAGAAAAATATTACAGAGAGATTTTACAAGATAGTTTCTCACAATCGATCATCAAAAAATGACCCTCCATGTTCTCTAAATAGATATCATGGACCAATCAGGTGTTAAGCGATAGATCAATGGTCATTAAGATCGAGGAGAATATGAACCGTCAAATCACTCTATGTCAGGAACATATCATGACCATCGAATTTCCTAACTACAAATGCATACTAAAGAAACACACTAAGAAACACATTTTTACCTAACGACACAATAGACCAAGTAGATCTTAACTAACTCCTAAGTGTCTAAATATCCTAATAGAAGTGACCTTTAAGCCTCCTCCTTCAAAAATCATCTCTCTTTTCTTCAAGTTAATGATCACCTGATTGTCGAAGGTCCAATCTAGTCCAAGCAACGTTGGATACGAATGACCGTTATCTACGATATCAATAACCTCAAAGTCAGATACACTGCGCACTCCATATATATTAATAGGTGTTGTTATCAATATCTTAATCGGTATTATCTTATGTTGGTTAGCCAACCTCAACTGACTATTTGACCAAACTAGCTTCGATCTCCCCATCATCTCCCACGTCTGTCTTAGAAGAACATTGGCATATGATCCTAAATCTAATATGACATTTTCCATGTCATATTCTCCTATCTGTGCACTTAATCTGAACTCTTTGTTTGTCCTCTTCTTATGCAAGACTTGGTTCACTTCTTTTTGCGTTGTAGGTACTTCTCTATCTTGTGTACACTGATCACTCATTTCACGCAATGCATTTAATGTTGTTCCATCCACATCAACTCTAAACATATCTTTAGAAAGTCTTTCAAAGTATTTACCTTTTCAACTAGCATTTTTGGAATAGTGCGATCATAAACTACCGACATATCATATACTAGTGGTGTCTATGATGTTGATGTTATCCAGTTTGGTCCTAGTATCTCCTTCTTTGTTTGTTGATAGGTTTCATTTTATTTTTGCAGGTTGAATGATGGCATGGGCTCATCTTCTTTCCTTATCCATTGTTCAACTCCTTTTCCCTTCTCCTTCACATATGGTCTAGTTCTCATTCTGTCGTGTGTAACAATTGCTACTCTGGGTTGATCATCACATTCCTCAATGGCTATCATTTGCAGATTTTGGTTCCACTTCTGATGCTAGTTCTAATGTTGGTTGTGGTTCCCTCTCGCCTGGCACTTTGCTATCAGTTGATGAGGGTATTTTGTCACATGATCCAATGCTTTGTAATATGTGCACGTCGTGCAAGGATTCAGGCAATATCTCGCCAAATGTTCCAGTTGATTGTAGTTAGAACAAATTGTCGGTCCTCTGCCTCCGCTACCAAATTCTCCATGTCCTCGGCCTCTTCTAAATCCTCCACATCCACCCTGGTTAAATCCCCTCAAAGTGTATTATTGGGGAACTCCTTCTTCTACTGCGAAGATTTCTTCTTGAATCCTGTACTCATCTAAAGTGCACTCTCTCATTAAGTCGAATGTGAGACAATCTTTCTCATCGTGTCCTATCGATTTGTAAAAATTACAAAATAAATGTCTGGGTGTACTCTGGTACTTCTACACTAAGGGACAAGTAATCGGATGATGTCCCCGTGTCTTAGATATCACGTAATACCCTACTCCTCCTGCCAATGGGTTTGGTGCTCCTGTGGCCATATATTGTGTGAATGCTGGAAATTATTCTTTTCAATGGCCTTTTTCCATACATGTTATATACCAAACATGTTTATGTTTTTCCTTTTCCTTCATTATCTCTGATAATTGAATTTTCATCATAGCCAACTGTAACTGTACCTATTCCATACCTGCACCATCTCCTATAGGATATGCTTCCAATTTCATCACGATTTCCAATGCTTATGGCTACGACATGACCCTCTACTATGATAACAAACAACGAATGTGCAACAATAGACCTGCAATAATCAATTCTCGATGTTGCTCATCAAGAATCTGAAAGGTTAATTGACTCGTCACTTCTTTAAATCTCTGTTCATAATCCCACACTGTCTCATTCTACACTTTATTAATCTCTTTAAGCTTTGTAATATATTGTGATTCATAATTTGGCTTTTGAAATTCCTTCAACAATGCTTGTCCAATATCTACCAAAGTTTTGGACTTTCCGACCAGTGTAGTTGTTTGATACTTCATATACCATAATAGTTCATGACCTATGAATGTCATGTCCAACTGCACGATCTTCGTCACCTCATCCTGGACATTCTTCGTAGTCCATTTTGTGTCACATACAAACAAGTGTTGCTCAGGGTCTCGTGATCCTGCTCCCTGAAACTTAGGAATTCTTAGTGTATGATTTATCCCTTCCATTGTACTTGGTGTTGTACTTATCCTTGGTGATGTTGACTGACTATGGTTTTTTGTGCTAATTCCACTATTCTAACTATTACTTTGACTTCCTCCACTCACTAGAATTTCTCTTGAACAAAACTCATCTCCTCCTTCAATTCTCAGTGGTGCATATGGGGTAATGGGTTTGACGTATATTTTGATCTGAGATGGACTTCCTTCTTCAGTTGGAAAACATTGAGGATCCCTCTCTTTCCTTTTCCTTTCTTTGTACGGTGTGATATGAAGTACTAGACATGGGTCACTTTCCTCTAATTCTATGTGTTTCTCTTCCTTCCCATCCATAGTCTTCTTCTTACTATATATAAACCTTTTCCCATAGCACAATACTCCAATCTCTTCATCTGAATCAATATCCTCTTCTCTTAGCATCCTCAGTCCATCTAATCCTTACTCATCCTTCCCACTCTCATACCATCCTCTATTCATCCCTAGTCCCCCTATGTGCATGAAGGAGCCTAGCTATCAGAATCCATCTTCATGGCATTCTTATCACACAATAACATATTTATCCAAGTAGACAATGCACTCAAATATCTTCTGCACTGACCCTTGAAAACGTCCCTCTCTACAACACTGTAAGACTGGGTACAATCCACTGCAAACTCTGTAATATAACCCCCTAATATACTATTCAACCATAAATAAACCGCACGATAAACCTTATTAATTATTGTATTGAGTTGTATGATTAATTCAGGAGTCCATCTTCTTGAAGCTTCAACTCTATATATCCCAACCTTATCCACAAGCCTTTCTAACCATTCAATCAAAATTATTGAAAATTCACCAAATAATATTTCATGAAGATATGTGAATACATACCTTTGTAACCATTGTTCTTGTAACACCCTGTTTCCCCCAGATTGTAAATATAACTGAACTGGCGAGGACTATGGCAAAACTCAT
>SNQJ01S0128937.1:21097-35171 GCA_010110895.2 Picea sitchensis | reverse complement strand
TAATAATATGGTGTGGTTTCTTCTATCTTGCTTTGTGGATCTATTGTGTATTCAGTATTTTTGGTTATTATATTGGTAGATCTATTCAGGTTCTTAACAAATTCTCTAGATACAACCAGAAGGAGGCTACAACCCCCTATGTTCTCTAGATACAACCAGAAGGTGGCTACAACCACCTGTCCTTGCCCCGTCCAACCGCCCTAAATTATAAGTAGAATGATGGAACCACTGTCACACTATCACTATCAGATATACCACTGTAAGCATGTACCAATAAATATGAACCATGCATCAACATGTACCTCAACCTGTAATCAACCTGTACCATAAACAAGTGCATCAACCATGCACCAACCTGTACCAAACAACCTGTAATCAACCTGTACCATAAACAAGTGCATCAACCATGCACCAACCCATACCAAACAACCTGTAATAAACATGTACCATAAACGAATTCATCCAACCATGTACCCAACATGTAGCTCAACCAAAATCCCTCATCAATTTCATCATCCAAATATGATTTGTATCTCTGTAATAGATCTAGTGTATATGATCACATTCCTACAAACCTTCCTTAACTTTAATAACAAGAGACTAGCATTTTAATCAAACTTTTCTTTAGTCTCACATGCCTAGTTTTGGATTAGTCAACAACCCTAACTTGAAGTAATCATAAATTTGTACCTCCAATGTATAAAGATATGAAACTGATACACAATGTTCGTCAGTGTGTTTTATGCAATTCCTCCAGGTGTCACTACTTGGAACCTCTCAGAAAAGGATTTATAGAAAAATTAGCATACCTTTCTAAATTCTGGCTTATTCTAGAGAGTGACCTTGTAGAGCATGCCCCATACAGAATATTTGTTGAATTGATCTAAAACTTAGAAAGCACCATCAAAAGAATTTATCCTTCCTTGCATTTCAGCCTTCTTTTCTTCACCTTCCCTCAAAATTTCGGCTTAGATATCCTTGGTTACCTCAAACACCTATAGATATTCAATATGCTCAAGTGTGATTAAAATGAGAAATCCTAGACTCTTATTTATACTCTCCAAGTAGCCTCCTTAAAAACATCTTCTAGGTCACTTTGCCCACTTTCCTTATTTTAGGGTTAACCCACTTCTAATTTCTCCATTAAATTTATTATTTAAATAATTTATTTTCTATTCACTTTGAATTTTAGTACACTCATCACTTCACTTTATTATTTACCTTCTAAAATCCCTTAAACTACTTTGACCTTTTGGGGCTTCTAGATGACATGTGAGGGTCCCCCAACTTCGTAAGGCCATAACTCTCAAACCCTTTGGAGTTATGTGACGTTCCACATACCACCAAAAATGGAATGACATATACTATCCATATAGAATAGTATTACCTTCAAATATAGAAAAAATCATATTGTTATCCATCAAACAAACTTGGGTCCATTACCCAAACCTAGGTTCTCCAACTTCACATGGTTATAACTCTCTAACCGTGAGGAGTTATGTGGCATTCTACATACCACCGGAAATAGAATGACATACACTATCCATATAGGATAGTTTCCCTGACAAATTCATCGTCCTTCATCTCATTGTTCCACAATTAAGCATGGGTTCTCTTACTCCACAAAGCGTCTTCCCATGAGGGCTTTCACCATAAGGGGACCACTTTGGATTTCATCCATATTTACTTCTTATCAACCATGAAAAAGAAATAATGAGTCATATTTACATCAAACAATATTGGTTCCATTACCCAAACCTTTGTGCTACGGGGATTTCTTCAAGGGTTGACATCAATGACAACCAACCTTAATCAACAATGTTGGGAGATGGTTACCAACTTTAGATATATATAAACCAGGCCTTGTTGAGGCCATGGGAGGAGATTCAGAGCAGGTTTATGCTGAATATTTTCCAAGACAAAGCCATTTTGATGCAAGGAATCCTTTTAGGATCGCACCTTTGCGAGCCATTTCTAGGAGCTTCGGTCATCTAATTTGAGTGTCGTTTCTTCTGTTGGGTTCTAGAGATCTGGTAGAACAAGACCAGTTCAATTTTTTAACCTTTTGACATTGTTTCAATGTACTTATTGAGCTTTGAACAGAAATAAGAAAGCCTCACCCACTGAGACAAAGGCCTGGAGACGTAGGCAAGATTGTCGAACTTCGTTATCACATTGGTGTTATGGTTTGTTATTGTTTTATGCTTCATTTCAGTTATGTAAATGTTTATATGGTTGTTATTATTCTTCTATAACTTCTTCCTCTTTCTTTAAGCTTCATAAATGGTTAATCAACACATGCTTAATCACTCAACCATAGTCGTGTAAAAGATATTTTCAGATCAGGTCGATACCAGCTGCCAGCAGACCTATTCAGTATCCCGATGGGTTATCCTCTTACACCCATTTTCCATCAAAGGCTCTTGTCCCAATATTTACCCTTAAGATAAAAGTTATAAATTTATTTCGCATGGGTGAATGGGGAAGCATCTTTGAAAACCTTTTTATAGAATGGGATGTTATTGGGTTGGAAGATATTTTATAGATTTCCCATAAAAGATTCTTCGTATGAAAAATAGACTTATGTATTTAGATTACTCGAAAGACATATCATGGTCAAACTTACTTAATGTGTGGTGGATGAGGCCATGAGAGAATGAACTAAAGGTTCCTCTAGTCCCCAAGTTAATATTCTCCATATAATATTGTGTTCCCTCACAAGTAGAAGTTTCATTCCCTCTCCTGATACTATTTGATAAGAATTCTTGAATAACAAATTCTGATATGAAACTAGGATGTACAAGTTACCTGTTGTTCCTAAGTTTGTACTTTAAGGGTCTAAAGTACATCGTCAAGGAATCCAAAAAGAAAGAGAGGGATAAGGATAAAAAAGAAAGTTATATGAAAAGGGTTATTGTTGGTTCCTTAATAGTCTTTGTCTAGCTTCCCAGTTTTCCTGGATGCTAATGTCTCTTTCAATAACTGCCCATGAGCATTATAACTCAACCCGGTTGTTTGTTGTCTGTAAGATGGTGTTAAATAAATTCAAAGAAATTCTCATTTGATCTGATAGTCCAGGTTCGATATTAGGTTGTCTTGTGATTGGGACAGTCATGGGTGAAAAGGATAGAAAGGGTAAAAACTAGTGTTTTCTTTAAGAGTTCGTTATTTCTGCTTCAAAACATGTAAAAAGAACTCCAAAAAACCTTGAATTAATAGTGTGATGAAAACAAAGGTCGTTTCTGGTATATGAGTTAAATTTTGAAAAAGGGGATATGCATGAAGTTAAAAGAAAACATAAAGTTGTTGAATAGGGTGAGGCATCAATTAAAGAGGAATCCCACTTTGTTGACATGAGAAGAAAATTATCTGGAAAAACTCTTAATGAAGCATATGATATTAAAATTTAAAACATTTGCAGTTCTTGTATCTGTCGATAGTCGATACAAAGGAAAAGTTGTAAACGATTAAATTGCAAGAATAATTGTTCACCACAATAGAGGTTATACTAAATTGTACTTAAGCATTCATTAAAGTGATATATGAAAAATATGAAACAACGAAGAAACACATAACTCAAACTTGACCAGATATGGAATCTTCAATCTGTATTTGTATTAATTCAAAAATATCTTCAAATTCTTCGTTACAATGTGCCTAGAAAAAGCCTTTGATCAATATCCTGAAATTATATTTATATCAGATCCCTGATGATTGTTGGTTGGTGATCTCCTAATTCCTAGGGGAAAACAGTTACAAGAATTGCAAACCTCAACTGTTTGCATGATTATCATTTGCTTTACTATCATCTCAATAATATAAGTTTTCAAAATGATACTTCATTGTTTTACTGAAGTGTCTCCTTATTTTGACCTAATACATTCAATACATTTTTTGAGAAGATGTACTAAATTTCTGGGAGATTCTGGAAGATCCTTTGCTTCAAATAAATAGAATTTTCTCTGAGTTTCTGGAAGCCAATCTTTAATTTCCTTACCAACAAACTTGATTGATTGAAATTTCAAGTTTGGTTCCACTAGCCACATGTCTACTAGGGTGACATTCATTTCCTTTAACTGTGAAATTTCCATTTGAATTTTTTTCAAACTCTCTTTGAAATTAAACTGGTGTCTTACAATGTTTATCTGTCCTAATTGCCCAGTGCAACTGTCTCTTCCAATACCTAATGATTCCTTGTCCAATAAATCAAAGATTCTTTCACAATCATCTTTGATTTCTTTGACTATTTTCTTATATTCTACTATATTGTTTTCCCATACCTTGAGCATGATATCGCCTCTAATATTCTCTGTGAAAGAAATCTTTAATATTTTCAATACTTCTTCATTTTCAGAACATACAACTGCCTTTTGGAAAGTTGCCCTTGCTGATTTAGCTTCTTTTTATTTAAAAATAATATTATCAAAAGCATTGCTTGTTTTCTGGAAATAATTTTGAATAATCTCTACTTGGGAGATTACTTTTTTATGCTCAGCCTCTATCTTCACATGTGTTTCCAGTGATTGGTCCTGAAAAAATTTCAGGTCTATAACCTGACCTTTTATTAAATTCAATTTAGCTTGCAGTTGTCTTACAAGTTCTTCTTGCCGAATAACCTGTATTTGGCTAGTCTACATCTTTTCATTCATCTCATCTAGACTTGACTTAAGCGATTGAATGTCTTTCTTGTCAGCAGTTCTAGCCTACTCTAGACCTTTATTTATTTCTTCTTTGATACTTTTCTTGGTATATTTTAGTTGATATTGTAACTGGACTATCCTGTGGTTACTTTGTTCCAACCTTGCTCTCATATTGCTAACAGTGAATAGATTTGTTGTTGCCAGTGCTCCCATGGAGCCCGCCACCTCTGTAGAAAAATCTCCCTCTTCCAAGTTTTTCCCATCCACCAGCACCTTGAGTTTCTTTACCATACCACCTTCTCTCATATACATCTCATGTTTTAATACAACCTTCCTATTTTTACTGAAGAAGTAATCAGAGGGAGGAATTTCATCTCTGGAGATAGGGTCAAGGTCGCTAGCATATATGACTCCTACCTAAGGGAAACCAAAAGTAGATTGTAAAGGGTTCAAACAAGTTATGGGGTTACCCAACTCTGTGGATTTTGTTTCCCCTGTTGTCTTGGGAGTATCAATATGAAAAGTATATAACGCAGGGGGGGGAGAATGACTGGACTCGGGAGGTGTCTCAGGCCCTTTTTTTGTTTCTGCTCTTGGATTCTTTGTCTGTGGGACTTCTTGGTTTTGTGAAGACCCTTCAACCTCCTGTTGGTTTTTGTCGGTGTCTACTTTGTTCTGTGCTTTATGTGTGAAGCCTGGGGGAAGGTTTTCTTGTTCTGAAGGGGATGTTGTTGCTTTGCCCTGCAATACTTTGGGCAAACCACTTCATCTGTGTCTCTGGAAGGCTAGAAGGTTGTTTTACAAGTCAGATGATAACGTCTGTACCCTGCCTAACACCTCTTTGTAGGTTTTGACCCCTTTGAAAATGTCATCGCGAGGGGAGTCCTCATGTTCAAACGATTTCATGCCATAGTGAGCCATGTGGCTTCCCACTGTTTGATAAGGGTCGTGTTTCATGTGTTCAAGATTCACCAACTTGACCTCCTTAAGAACTGCAGCTTCAACTTTGGAATGACCCAGGTTGAGTAGCGAAAACCTTCCAATCTATATGGGAAAGATTGGCCAAAATTTATTTTGAGTTGACCTCAGATCTATCCCAATATCGCCTGTTATTATCTGATGAGATACCTCCCTGCATACCAATCTGTCAGGGAGGAATTTGGGAAGTGCATGAGGAGGGATAGAACATCTGAAAACCCTAATATAGGATAAATCCTCCTCAATAAACCAAATGGCAACCGCCTTGAGGTTTCCTATGACCGACTCTGATACATGGGGGGTTTCACAGCCATACATCATCTGATGCACTGGTATCACCACAAAATGACAAATTTTGTAAAAAGAATCCTTAACATTTTCTTCCCACAGCTTAGAATGATATTCATGAATTGGTTCAGTGCAGGTTGGGTTCCAACTCCAATTCATCAAAGGAAAAGGAGTTGTGAAACATATAGCGTCCATGATGTATGCTAACATGTAAAACGCTATTGGTCTACCACTGGACCTCGCGGTTTGGTACTCCATAACCTCCTTAGCTAGGTTGTCTGATAGGGTTTTGTTCCAATTGAAGCTATAGCCTTCAGTCGCTTCATGTAAAAGGGGCACCCATTTTGCAGGAAAATGGGTACGAATTTTCTTTCCAAAAAGTCTACATAACATCATTACCACATAAACCATCTACTCATTTAAAGAGGTTGTGGCATAAATGTTATGGGTATCAGCCCTGAATTTTGGTGGGTGTCTCCACCAGTCTCTGATTAGGTTGGGGTATGTTTGGTCTGCCTCTGTGCATTCTTTTCTTTGAAATTCACTTACGAATTCTTTGTTATAAATATGTTTAGAATTGGGAGACAGTTTGTACATTACTTATATATGCTCCAATCTGAAAGAGTCGACGACGACCCCTTGACTCTCCAAAATGATTCTTGTCTACACGTCTATCCTCTCTAAAGCCCAACTGATCATATCGTTGTATGTCATGAGTCATGGGCGCGTAGCCACTTTGTGAAGTTCAGACTCTGCTATGTCCAGGAGTTTTTTTTCAGAACTGTCAGGAAAATTCTTGATTTTGTAGTCCAAGGTTTTGAAGATTTGCCTCCAGGATTTGATGGAATCAATGGCATGCGGTGTAGTATCAGACACTACATATCCTTATGGGTTGGAGATTTCAGTTGCTTCTTCATTTTTCTTAGGTGCCTTTCTAGGTGCCATAATGTTCATGTTTGGGATGAATTCTTGTCGTAGAGAAAAATGTGTAAGCTTGCTTAATGCAATTCACTTCTAAATTCAAACGATAAAAATAAAATTCAAAAAAATAAACCAATCCTCTATTAACTTTTAACTCTTCTTACGAAGGGCGTACTGAGATAGGTGGTAAAAATTTAATGTCTTAATGGGGAAGATATGCCCAGAGATACGTAGTTAAGTCAAAAATATATTTATTCGTCCATTGCAAATATTACCGTATATCGACGATTTCAAACTAGAGCTTTAAAAGGATTGCTTTCACTAAATCCCAAAATGTGAAACGTGAAAAGTCGTTTTAATCCTTATTAATCCCATTTTAAATTAACTTAAAATCGTCTTAAACTTTATTAAAAAAAAGGTCGTGATTTCGCATTTCGGCATTTTGGGGATCCTGTACCCATGAGGTATGTCATAAGCAAACCCCGAATCGCAAAATCACGATGGGATTAGTTTAGACATGGCTTACTTATATTAACGCTTTAATCATTTAAGATTAGTAATTAACTTCTTCCTTTCGGAAAATTGGGAACCGGGAGTTCAAGGGCTAGCACTTTGACAACACTTTGATACAAAGAAATCTGAAACGTGAAAGATTAAGTTGTTGATCGTGTTTAAGAGTTTAATTAATCACAATTAGAGGATACTTTGTGAAACGCGCGTTGGGACTTATAGCACCTTTTTCCTTTTTTTATTATTACTTTAAAATAAATCCTTTTCAGGATTTCAGCATCGGGAATCTGGAGTGGTTAGTTAGGAAAAAATGCTTTGTGAAAGGCCGAATCCTGAAACCCAAAAAGTCGAAAGATTTTTTACTCTTTTTAAGATTAAGGGAAGCTCCATGACTAAAAAAAATGACGCTTCAGGTTTAAAGGGTAAAACATTAAACTTTGTGTCAACATTAGGCTCCATCTAGGGATCTTGTTTCCTTGTGGGACGAGAAGAACATGTAGACCAAGTGACTTCATTGGGTAAATGGGGTCAATAATTTAGCTTTGTGAAACAGACCAGGAGGGAAAATGAGACAAGACTTTAGGATCTCTGCATTTGATTTTGAAAATTCTTCAAAAATAAAACATCTAATTTTCTCGAGTTAGGTTCTCAATAGATTTCCTTTTCTGAAAATGACCTCAGATATTTATAAGATAATCAAAACCAAATTAACCATTCTACCAGGTTTCATCTGATTTTGTTTGCATCAAGGTAAAGTAAATTTAAAGGTGTAAAATTAGGGGATCTCAAAAACTTATAATGTGAATCCAGTTGAGAGAAGAGAAGTTACCAAAGCGTCTTGTAATTCATGTATAACAGCCTTATCAGATATGAAGATATTACTTCACTGTCAGCGAGCCTGTTCAGTACCCCGGTGAAGTTATCTGACTTCCCATATCGAATTTCCTTTCACCACTTCATGGTTTTCTAGCATTTAAATGTTGAGATGAGGGCAATCAATATAATGAATTTCCTTTCTTCATCTCTTTGGACTATATGGGGGTAATAAATATTGAATTTCCTTTCACCATTTGTCTATATATATTTTCTTTTAATATGAAGTGGGGGAAATTGATCAGTATGTAATATACTCGGGAATATATCCGCTTGAAAGTTTTAAGAACAGAGGCCTGTCAACTCACTTAAATGGCTCTGGACTAATCCTCTCTCTTGCCTTCAAACATCATTGGCTTCAGGGAAGTTCTTGAGGGGAACTTCTTGACATCTTTTTAAGGGATTTACTTGAGCAAAATGAATCGGTTTATTCCTATTAGGAGAGATAATAAGGTTAGGATTAACCTAGGTATACTTCTGGTTCAGCTAAAGTTAAAGAACTATAAACTCAACCTATTCTCGTTTTTGAAGGTTTGATTGAGAATTTTCGAAACCAAAGTGAAACCTTTCTTTTCTCAAAGAACACATGATAAACATTCAAGGTCAGTTGAGAAGTGGGCTTCACCATGCTTAAGGGGAAAGTAAAGGGCTTCAGAAGGACTATAGCACACATGACCGTTCTTAAAGATTTTTATTTTATTTTTATTTTTTTTAGTGATAACATCAGCATCAATTTAACTAATGATTCATTTATTCATATCTCTTAGGGTACTTTAGCTTGAATTTTCATAGAAGAACCTCATACCTTGGTAACTCCTAGTTTGATGGCCAAAAGTCTATTAATTTCTTACCTTTTTCATCGGAAGACAATTAATATACTTATATGCGCATATCGCCTTTTTATCATCTCTAGTCTCTTGGTTGGTCAACAACTTTTCTGCAAAATAAGTTAGCATGTTGATTGTCAGGAAATCTCATGTTAATTTTTTTTTATTTTTTATTTTTTTGGTGGAAAAACTTACCGAGGAACTGAAATTATACAGTAAGCATGAAAACAAACCGGTATGTACAGTGAAAGTTCAGAAACACATTACTGCATGAAGTGTTTGAGGTGTCTCCCATTTACAGGGTCGTTGAGAATGTTTCCATCGAGATTTTCAAATAAAAAATCATTTTTTCCCTCAAAAGCCGAAATCTTATATGGGCTAGACCAGATTGGATCAAACTTGCCATGTTTACCAGTGTCTTCTCTCTTGGCTTCCCATTTCAGGACCAAATCACCAGGGAAGAAATATCTATCTTTTTCTTTTCGATCGAATAAGGCCTTCATGTTATCCTGATATCTTTGTAACCTTTCATTCACTTCGGCCCAATTTTTTTGAACTTCAACCAGCTGGTTTATCCTCCTGGTAACATCATTGGGTTCTTATTTTGAATCTTTCCAAAGTTTCATCACGGGTAGATCAAGATTTATTAGTAAAATAACGTCGATGTCATATACCATCTGAAAAGGGGAAATCCCAACTGATCTTTTGGTACTTATCCTGTTAGCCCACAAAGCATATTTTAAATGGATATTCCATGCTTTTTTTTTCAGTCAAAACCTTTTTTATCACAGTAATCAGACTCTTATTAGACGATTCAGCTACACCATTACCCCGCGGATAGTAAGTTGTTGAGTGTCCTAATATGATGTTGTATTTTTAATAGAAGCTTACCATGTCCATTGAATTAAATGCTTGGGAATTATCAGTGACTATCTTTTGGGGATAGCCAAACCTGGATAAAATATTTTCTTCTAGGAAATTGATTACTACTGAGTCGGTTGCATTTCTTGTGCGAATGGCTTCCACCCATTCAGTGAAATAGTATGTTGTAGTTAGAATCCACTTGTGTTGTGCACTAGAATGTGGGTGAATTTCTCTAATGAAATCAAGACCCCATTGTTGAAATGGAGCTTCAGTTTTAACCGAAACTAAAGGCAAGGCTAGAACTTTCTGTTTGCCTGTAAACATCTGACAAGGAGTACAAGTTTGGACTTTAGTGTTTACATCTGTGAATAATTTAGGCCAGTAATACCCAGCTCTTAATATTTTATAAGTAATTGCCCACCAAGCATGGTGCCTGCCGCACACTCCCTCGTGGAATTCGTCTATAACCCTTTCTGTTTTGGTCTCGACTAAGAAGCTCAGCAGGAAACCCAAGGGGTCTTTCCAATACTATTTATCGTCTATGATACAATATTTTACAGCATGTAACTTCAGTGTCCTAGTTTTAAAAGGGGTTAAATAACTAGGACATCGAAGGGTCAGTAGGTAAGAAATGATATCGCGGTACTAGAATGAAGCAAAGAACTTCTCTTGAATCTCAGTTGTGGGTGGAGTGATGTCAAGCTCATCTATTTCTAGAAATCCCTCATTTTCTTGTAGCTGATTTATCCCAAGTGCTTTTAGATTTGATTCGGCTAACAATTTGGCCAAACCCTGGCCTTTGATAA
Source organism: Picea sitchensis (assembly GCA_010110895.2). Taxonomy (NCBI): domain Eukaryota; kingdom Viridiplantae; phylum Streptophyta; class Pinopsida; order Pinales; family Pinaceae; genus Picea; species Picea sitchensis. The sequence goes on along the minus strand of SNQJ01S0128937.1, from coordinate 24,464 downwards.
TTTTAGTTGGTTTGACTTCCAAGTCGAACTCCTAAATCTTAGCCAACCACCTGCCTCTTTTTCCATCGTTGTCTGGATGTACCAGGATATCTTTAACAGAACTTGACGACACATAGGAAATGATATTCGAGTGCAATACATAGGTTCTGAAAGCCTTCAGAGCTTTTACCATTACATAAGCTTGTTTTTCCAAAATTTCATATTTCAGCTCAACGTCCTTGAGACTTCTGCTAAAAAATGCAATAGGCTACTCAAAACCTTCATCATTTTTGTGTAACAATACAGCTGTGATTGTATGTTCAGAAGCAAAAGAGAAAATCAAAAACTCTTTTGTGTAATCTGGGCTTGCCAGGACTGGAGCTTCTCTTATCACTTTCTTGATTCGTTGAAATGACACTTTGGCTTTGTTTGTACATTTCACCTCGCTGTTATTTTTAAGCATGTCTATAATCAATTTAACAATTTCAGCAAAGTTAGGGATGAATCTTATCAAAAAGTTTATTTTTCCTAAAAAAGACTTAATTTCTTTTACATTTCTAGGAATATTTATGGTATCTATCACCTCGACCCTTTTGGGATCGATTTTGATTCCATCTCTTGACACGATATGACCCAAGATTTTACCTTCTTGCATTGCGAAATGGGATTTCTTGGGATTAAGTGACAAACTGAATTCGCGACATTTCTCAAAAGTCTGTTTGAGGTGTATTAGATGTTCTGCATCAAATTTAGAGAAAACAGTCAGGTCATCAAGATAGATAACGACGAACTTATCTCTTTCTCCCATGAAAGTGATATCCATGGCTCGTTGGAAAGTTGCCCCTACATTCATTAAACCAAAAGGAAATTTGTCATACATAAAAGTACCCCAAGGGGTAGTGAACACAGTTTTTTCTTTGGCATCTATGTGTACAATAATCTGATTGTAACCTGAAAATCCATCAATCATGGACATTTTGTTAGCTCCAATGACTTTTTCTAAAACATGATCCATCTTAGGTAATGGATAATTGTCTTTAAGGGATGATCGGTTCAGGTTTCTAAAATCTACACACAGCCTAATCTCACTGTTTTTCTTTCTCACTGGGACTAAATTGGCTACCCACTTATAGTACCTCAGTGGGACAATGATTTTAGAGTCCAGGAGTTTGTTTACTTCTTTTTCTATTACCGGTAGTAGGATAGGGTTAATCTGCCTGATTTTTTGTTTAAAAGGTTTGACACCTAGTTTTAAAGTAATTTTATGTTCCATTATAGTAGTGTCATAAGTTCTTAATTCATCATAAGACCAAGTGTTATCACTGAAATTTCATCCACAAATGGTTACAGGAATCCAGCATCTTCAAACAGTCATGAAGTCACCCATGGACCAAAATTACCACAAAAGAACTTCCAAAGGGTCTAAAACTATACAACCAGTGATAAAATTAAGGTGCGCTATGACTACACAGGGCGCACACACACATGCACAAACCAGAAACGCACGTAAAGCGCACATGCGCATGATGCACGACTGTGGTCACTAAAATCTGCGCACACCTGAGAACGACACATTTATGAGATTGGTCGGCCTCCCACCCACTTCTGGTTCAGCTTCCAAGTTGATTTGGCATCCAAATCTCGGCTGGATCCGACTGGGTGGCTGGTCAAAGACCTAAAAATGCCCTAAACAACCCTTTTCACACTATAAGATGGTTGCACAATACCTCAAAGTGATGTTATAAAACAACGCCATGGGTGCACTTCATTTTCAAGGAATTCATTTGCAAGGTTATGTTGTTGCTATTCTCTTGGAGAATCCTCTTTTCTCATCAAGAGTATACTAGCATCATTACATTGGGCAATCCATCTCACCTCTTGAGTGGATTAGCTTGGGATTCTTTCACCATTTCTTTCAAAGTTGTAAGAAGATCTTAGTTGTGGGGGTCCAAGAGCCCTCCCTTGGAGGAAGAAGGGACCCAAATTCCTCTTTCTTCTTGGTGTTTTCTTTCACTAATATAATCCTTGCCATTGGTTACATGAGTCTTATTGGTTTTTTTGTTCTTATGTCCTTATGCTCAATAGTTTAGTTGTTCTTTTATTTCTTAGTTTAATTCTTAGTTTGTTCTTTTATGTTTCTTTCTCTAACCCTTTCCTTTATTGTTGTCTTACTTAGCTAACCCAACTAAGCTTGTAAGCACCTCTGTTTTTCTCATTTAGGTGACAAAAGAGGCGCAACAGATTGGTGACTCCACTGGGGAAAGGTATCAATTTCCTACCCCATTTCAGTTTTTCTAGCTCTTCTTTTGGTTTATTTAACCTGCAGGTACCTTAACCAGCCTAAGTTGACCTACAAAACATCCAATTCAAAGCTGAATTGGGAGAATTCCATCCGGAATTTTCTTCACGGTCGTGTGTCAGTTTTGTGCGGGTTTATTGGCCCACAGTCGCGCATCGTGCGCACGTGCGCCAAATTTACTATGTTGTTCTGCGCACCTATGCCCAAAAAACTATTTCGGTTTGCACACAGGCGCTCAGTGCGCCTCTGTCTACTCTGAGACCCGCACACTTGTGCAAAAAAATACACATTGTAAGCTTGTTTGTGATTTGCGGAAGGCCCCTAGCCTTATTAAAAATGATTTCATGCATGTTGTAATCTGCACCACACTTAGTTCCCTCTCCATATAAAGGGATTAGTCAAAACACATAGGCACTTAGGGGGTTTAAAATCATTATTTCCTCTTTTGCTTTCATTTTTCCACATTAATGGCTTGCTTTGACTAAAAGTATAAGCTGGAATCATTTGTAATCACATCAAATTTGCATTGGGACCAGAAGTTTGATAACAATCATTTAGTATGCTCTTCTCTCACGCTTCAAAGTGACCTTGAGAATCAGAAAAAGGTTGTAGGACAATTTCATCTCCCTTAAAAAGACTAAAACCTTTAGGAGAGGACAACAACCCCCTCGAGACTCCTCTTAGTTTATTTTTCAAACACATCTCAAGATTGTAACGGGCCCATACATGCCCACATGCTACAAAGATAGGATAGTGTTAAAATTTACTTTCTTAGATTAAATCATTAGGGAAGTTTAAAGGTTTTGTAATGGGCCCATACATGCCCATGTGATCACAATCTAGGATAGTTTCAAAGTTTTCTTAGATTAAATCACAATAGGGAGTTAAAGGAATAGTAAAGGACCCACATGTCCACATGCTAGTTTCATAGGGACTTTTGAATTACGCAAGGTTGTACCAAAGGCATTTAGTTAATTAGGTAATCAACACTTGTAAGGACCAAGCGAAGTCCACATGCAGCAAGGCGACACCTAATTCATTAAAACATTGGCACACTTTCACTCATTCACACACAAAAGTCACTTATCA
>SNQJ01S0128937.1:2945-21087 GCA_010110895.2 Picea sitchensis | reverse complement strand
CTTAGTTCATTCAATATCTATATCTAGGGAAAGAGTAGTATTCTGTTACGGTTTGTTCCAGATCCAGGTGGATCTGGGGAGATTGGTCTGTGTCCGCACTCACGAATTTATCCATAAACAAGGTCTGGTTGTTCTGTGTATCCCCCCTTGAGGCACCCACCTCTTAGACAGGATCCAACCCATGACCCATTTCTTAGCTCGAAAATCTAAATGTCGCACTTTGACCGAGGTACCTAGTGACCAAATTTTAGGACATCTACCCAGGTCGCAATTGTGGGTTGCAATTGCACCTTGATCGGATTTTGTGTGGCTATTGGGAAATATCACCAACTCTTTCAGGATATGCCCCCTTTACTCCTCATTATAACTGATTACTTCATCCTTCACTAGTTTCTCTTCTGGTGACGTCAGACCCCACTGTTGAGTACAATTGGAAGGTCTAGTGCTATTTGAGAGGAAGGACGTTACGTCTTTTAAGACATGAGCATTTTTTTTCTTTGACCCCCTATGCGGACAAAACCCACTTATCCACATATATGATTCTTTTTCAATATATTATATGTATGATGCACTTCTAATTACATTTGATTTAGATATATATCGTGTAAAGTTCAAAAATTGCAACAAAGGCTCTTGTTTATTTATTACTCTCACCACAATTCCCACACATCCACTAAGCCAGTTGAACATCATAGGGGACCCACAGAACCCCTGTCGTTCCAGATGCTTTCTAAACCTCCCTCCTATTTTAGGGGGAGTTACTAGTCTTGCCAACTCATCGGCCCCACCTTCTCACACTCCTGTGAGTGCCATTGTCTTAGTATCAACTTTGCTTGGTTCCACCTTAATTGGGTCCACTTCCCAAGGTCCACCGTCCACTCACTCTCCTTTACATGGAAGTGGGGGGGAAACTTCCTCTCAAGGGGGAAGCACCAACCCACCTAGCCCCCCTCAAGGATCAAGTTCACAGAACACTCACACCATGGTTGGAACTAATCCTCCGCCACCACTCCAGATGCCATATTTGGACTCTCTTAACATACCAGATTTAAACAAACTCATAAATGATCCTATATTGCATGACCCCACATGGCTTGCAATGCCTACCAAACTACCTTCATATATCCCCAAGTTTGAAGGAAAGGCAGGGGATGACCCTGCCAACCATGTCATGACTTTCCACCTATGGTGCTCTTCCAACAGCATTATGGATGATTCCATCTGACTATGATTATTTCAATGCATGGTCACTGACCCATCAGCCAAATGGTATGTAGACAAAAAATCGGAGTCCCATGCGACTTTCGAGTCCTTGGCCAAAGGAATTTTGACCTTCTTCCAACTACCAATCCGCCATGACAATGGTCTTGAACTACTCTCTAATTTTAAACAAACCTCAGCAACACATATCGTTGATCACATTCACAAGTGTCGTAGACGACATAGTTTGTGAAAAGCCAAAACCACCAAACAACAGTGTCTTGATTGGTTTCTCATATCACTTGTCTCTCTCCTCGGTAAAGATGTGGCTTCCACCTTCCCTCAATCAGAAGAAGAAGCCATCAGTAAGGCTCAACAATACGACCTCATCTATTCACAATTAGGGTACTTGTACACAGTACTTCCTGATCTCCCAAAACCCATGCCATTTGGCCAAGACAAACCCGGGATGTCTCACTCAACAGATGGATTGATTGGTAATACCACGCACCACAGTCCACAACCCCGACCACCGATGTATGGCACACCTCAATATCCATTGGCATATGGAGGAACCCCTTATTATCCTTCACCCCCTTATCAACAACCATACCCTGTTACTCTTCCTCCACCCATCAGTGGGCCATCGGCAACACCCACAATACACCCACCAATCCAGACAAGTTTTGGTACTCCCTCTACCTCAGCTTATACTCTAAGTAATAGAAAAAGCACCACACCTTCCTATGTACCTTACGGATCATTACCCCCATAGAATCCATACTTCCCATTCCCTAGTCCTCCACAGCCCATGGCCCCCCCACACCCTCACGTCGGGGTGAATTTTGTTCAACCCTCTCCCCTTCAGCAATATAAAAATTTTGAACAGCTGAATATAGAAAATCTGACCCATCAGTCAAATAATTCCAAAATGAAAGGAAAAAACAGAAACAATAGTAACCCAGGTCAAGGCGGGAATCACCCCCAACAAAACCAACCTATTGGGGGAAACCAGAATCAAGTGAATCAGAACCCCCAGGGGGACAATAAAAATAGGCGTCAAGGGAGAAATAACAATACTATTAGAACCACCTTCCCTTGTGCCCTTTGCGGTCAGTTCGGTCACTATACTCATCAATGCTCCCAAATCACTGATTTTAAACAGATGAAAGACTCAGGAAGTGTACCACGTCCTCCAGCACCACCTGCCCCTCAACAGGCCCCACAACAATACATGCAACAACCACCCCCAGTCATGCTGCAAAACCCCATTCCACACCAAGGTGTGATGAACACCCAATAGGATATGCAGCCTACCCCACCACAATTGGGACAGTATCTCAATCCAAACAATTTCGCAGATCGTACTATCCTCCTCACTAGTGAGGAAGAAATCCTTCTGCAAACATGTAGTCGTCAATACTGTGCACCCGTTGAGTCTCCTCCTATTCCCCTAGAAACAATCCTATCACCAACGAGACCCCCGTTGGTGAATCCTTTCCCTAATGCTGAAACACCTCTTCGCATCCCTCACATCCTATTGCGCAGGAATGTCCACAACCCACAGGCTAGGGTGGCTCATAATTACAGTTTGATCGATGACTTAGCACAATCCCCAGCTACCATGTCAGTCTTGGAAGTCCTTCAAACTTGTCCCACTCAGTGGAAATATTTAATTTCCGCCTTGGGGGCAGTCGACCCTGCGGATACTCAACTCATCACATTTGATCTCGACAGCAGAGAACCTCTCCTTCCCGCTCTAATCTCTTTTCAAATCCCATTGAAAATTTGGAACATTACAGTTCATCAGTGCATCATCGATGAAGGTGCATCCACATGCATCATGTCCAAGTCTGTATGGCTGAAACTTGTTTTCCCCGAACTCATACCATCTTCCATTACCTTAAGAGCTTATGACGGATGACCATCTTCTTCTGAAGGGCTCTTCCAAAATGTCCCTGTAGAACTTGGGGGAAAGACCATTCTCATCGGCATTGAAGTTATCGATGCCCCAGTCGAGTTCGGTCGTAGCTACATGTACGCTATGAAGGCAGTTGCATCTTCCGTCTTTCGAACCATGATGTTCCCCCATAACGGGAAGATCATTACAATTGACCAAGTCTCACATTATGAGCATAACCCTTCTGCCAACATCGATAACATTCTCCCTCTCATCCACACGAATCCTGAAGCATACCCACTCATCGAAATGGGTCTCAGAATTTTCAAAGACCCGTCATTGTTAGGAACTTACCATGGTGCACCACTACTCCTTCATCCTTCCAATCAGGTATGTGTCGTATCATCCAAAGGAACTGACATGAAGGATACCCTTCCTCCTAGAGAGGCTTCTATCATATCTGACGTCCCACTGGTCACAGATCTCCCCCCTCATGAGCCTCCTGTGCACTCGTTGACTCCACCAGATCACGATTTCACCTCTCCCCAAGGCCATATCCCAGTTTGAGAGACAATTCCCCAAGCCATTACTCAAATCCCCTTATTTTATTCTCCACCAGGCGTACAAGCTTTCCAAGTAGCCGCAATGCTTACCCTCCCTAATATGGTGTTGGAAATTCCATTTTGGTATTTACATCCACTAGAGATGGTTCCTCAACCATCCCTTCCCCCCCAAACAGAAGGAATCCCAATGACTATTCCTATACTCACTCCCACCATACCCTCTACACCCCCACTCACTAACCTCCCTGCCACAGTTGGGGGCAGATGAAATAATAAGAAGCCCACATCTCCACTTCCCCCACGCATCCAACCTCCTTGCGCGCTATGTGAGAAAGATGGACACCCAACCAACAAATGCCCATCTCTACCCGAGTTACGTAACCTAATTCAACCCAATCAAATGCCATCACCGCTCACCACTGTAGCAAGTACTGCTGCTATCTCCCCTAACGCAAGTAGAAAAAGGCTGCGAACCAAATTCGTTTGCGCCATATGTTCCGAATATGGCCATTATACACACCATTTCCCAACACTACCTCAATTCCGGCAGACATTAGTCGTAGTATGCCAAAGCTTCTAGCACGAACCCAATCCAGCTACATCATCCCTACCAAACATCACTGACATCCATTATTTCACGACTTCAGTCAATGAACGTATGAGATGCCCTTGCTCTCTATGCGAATCCTTAGATCATTTTACATACCAATGTCCTATGATCATTGAATACAGGCAACGTCAATCGACCCTAATTCAAACCCCTGTACCCCCTATAGAATCGATGATTAACCTTACCTCATCACTCGAGATTCTTCATATTGTTTCTCCTAAACTAGAGGCACTCCCTATTCCTCCATGGTTCTTGGATGACTTATCTGAAGATTTACCCCCAAATCCCCCCAATTCTCTCGTTCATTTCCCTACGGAAATTTTACATCCAACTACCACTATTACTCCTCAGTACCTCGATATTTGGTTTATGTTGATAGAACCATCACAATCTCATTGCATAGTCCCCCCTGCTTCTTCATCCCCAAAATACCACCACACAGTGACAGTCACCGATATCACTCTTTTAGATCCCTTGTATTCCCACCAATTCCACTGTGATGAGGACATACTCGAAGAATTAAACACCCCCGACTACCCATGGGATGTGCTACACCACAGAGGGCTCTTCTTTCCACAGGAAGCCTTCACGCTTCCTAACCAACACCCCATATACGCAGTCGAAACCAAGGATTTTATCCCATCGGGGCATATCAACTAGTTCAACAACCCCATCCCTTCCCCTGATGATTTTGAAGAAGGAAACATGGCCAACATTTCCTCGACCATCAAAATCAATATTTCCATCAAAAATGGAGTCTTCAAGGAAATCACCATTGGCGCCGCAGGAAATCCTCAAGAAATCACCGCCTATAAAGCTCTCTTCCAATAATATCGGGATATTTTCACCTAGTCATACATAGAAATTCCTGGCCTTGATCCCTCTATTGTCGAACATCGCATAGACACATGGCCTGATATCACACTGATTCGCCAAAAACAATGACCGCTACACCCATCCAAAGAAGTATCCATTAAAGCCGAGATTGACAAATTACGCGCGGCTGGGTTCATCTACCCCATCGCCTATACCTCATGGGTTTCCAACCTTGTACCCGTTAATAAAAAATAGGGCACTATCCACGTCTGCACGGACTTTCGCGATCTCAATCACGTCTGTCCCAAAGACAACTTTCCAATGGCTTTCATCAATCAAATTATCGATGACTGTGCAGGCCACGAGGCTCTGTCCTTCATGGACGGTTTCTCTGGTTATAATCAAATCCAAATCCATCCAGCCAATTAATACAAAACCACATTCACCACCCCTTGGGGTACTTTTTCATATCGTGTCATGCCTTTTGGCCTAGAGAATGTTGGCGCAACTTTCCAATGGGCTATGACATACATTTTTCATGATCTAGCTCATATCATCCTCGCATGCTTGGACGACCTCATAGATCGATCCAAAAAATGCACCGCAATTGAGCTATTACCGAAACTGCTCCAATGGAGCAGTGCTTGTTGAACTTAGAATCCCTAGATGAAGATCATCGATCTTCATTACAGAACAATGAGGCAGCCAAAAAATGGTCAAAGGCCACCTTTGATCACCATGTCAAACTCCGCTCATTTCATGAAGGCGACCTCATCCTTGCTTACGATATCTCTCACGATACCCTCGGTCATGGAAAATTAGAGTCACTATGGCATGGCCCTTACATTATCCAAAATTGCCTCACCAAAGGCGCATACATCCTAGCTTATCCCAAAGGCCTCTCTCTCAAAGAACCTGTCAATGGGCTATACTTAAAGAAATTTTATGCCTAAGCATAGCCATTCTACATTAGGTTATTTCTTTTTTATAGTGTTTTTAATCCTTTTTCCATACCTCACTTATAAACTATCATTTGTGTTATTGATAGATGATTCCTCCATTGGCCTACCACATCAGTTACGCCGACGACGCTAGCCGTTGGACACAAAATCTCCTTCAGCAGCTTGGGCCCTCTATTCCCCGTCACATGACCTGCTCCACTCTAGCGGCATATGTTTGGGTTCAGCAACCAACAACCAAGACAAGTACACTGCCTTCATTGGCCTCCTCATTGATGCTCATCATCATCGTATTTGTCACCTTAGCATCTTTCTTGACTCCCAACTAGTCGTCCTCCAACTCAACAATGTGTACCGTGTCCGCGATCCTTGCCTCTTTCACAAATACCTACAAGTTGGACTTTTATCTCGACATTTTGATTTCATTACATTTACACATATTCCATGACAATTGAATCAAATTATAGATAACCTAGCTAACATTATACTTGATTGGCATATATCACATCAAGATATCTCTACACACACATAAACCATCAAGTTCCTATCACAGCGTATATAGATTAGACATCATAAATAACATTCAAAAGCACACATGTGAACATCACAAAGACCCCAAAATGTATACTCATATATATATATATATATATATAAATCGATCAACAGTGCCATCGAAATGTTTACATACACATAAAATACATCGTATATTAAATCCGTAGGCCAGTGAAGCACCTCGGTACAAAACCAGTATCACTACACCAAAATGGGCTCACTAGCCTATATACAGTATACAAAAAATACACAGAGACACACTCAAGGTGCCTCTAGAGCACCACCTCCTGCCCCTCCCTCAGGCGGTGGTGCCCCACCCACTATTGGTCCCTCCAGACCTGGAGGTAACCGCCCGGTCATCGCAGCACCTGCTACTGATGCTCGCCGAACAATGGACCGCCACATCAGCGACACTCCCACACACTGCTCTAGGACACCCTCATCCTGGATGTGCGACCACATGCCCTCAAGAACTCCCTATAGCACTGCCTCCAAGCGGCGGTGAATATCCTCAAAATCTCCCCCGGCCTCCGCCAGAGGAGCATGCGATGGCCCGACACCAGGGTCATCAAAATGGTGTCTCCTAGCCACTCTCTCATCGTCGTCTAGTCTCACCTCAACATCCTCACATCGACATCTCTCTCCTGCCCGTGACTCTCCTCGCGGCGGTCTCACCAGCTCCTGACGAGTCGGCGCTCTCATCAACTCAACCTCACGCCCGCGAGGTCCCACATATACACATACAAACAAGCAAACGATAGCATTAGCATCCATCTATACATTATACATGGTCATACTATCTCAAAATATCAACATATCAAACAAATCACAAACATACCTCGGTGGTCAAAACCCTCTCCTGGAGGTAATACCATATCCGGATCACCCTGGAAGTCAACCCCACAATATGGATACTGAAGTATGATCTGCGGCATATGTTGCCACACCTGTGTAGCCTCGGCTGTGAAAAAATGGCCACCCTCACCACCACCGTGGTGAATCAAAATCGTCAACCACCGCCTCAGTCGCAGCTCTCACGCACTAGGTGCACCCAATAAAACTCTAGGGCGCAACATCGGCACCCTCTCTAAAAACTAGTCCACCAAGATGGACCCAAGGGCAAAGTCCCCTAAGTCTATAGTCCGACACCGGTCAAGCTGCCCTACCATATTGGCATGTATCATCAAACCCCAGGAAAAATTCTCTCCTGCCAGTGTTTGCCCCATAATCCTCAGTTGACCACCACTGATCCGTTGAGTCACAAGGGACCCATATACCCTCACAATCATCATTGCTACATAGCGATGAACTAAAGCATCCATAGCCCCGATACTCACTACGGAGCCTAACATGAAGTTCTCCCTCCAACAATACCTCCGGCCCAAGGTAGCTAACTGCACATCCCCAGGTAACACAGGCTCCGTCGGTAGGGGCATTCCCCGAAAAGGGAGCCCAGTCAGAAAGTACACATCCTCCACCGTAGTGAAGGCTAGTTGCTCTCCCCACACCATAAAACAATGAAGATCCAGACTCCACATCCGGATCAAAAACTGAAGAAGATACTCTTGCACCTGTATCAAAGGGCACTCGAAGAACTTCAGCAGCCCACAAGTTGCCAAAGTGGCACGAACCGTCGGCTCCTCAATAGTCATGGCCTCTCTCAGCTATGACCAATCTCTCTCTCACCAGTGGACCGGAATCGTCCCAATGATCGCCTGCAACCACATAATACAGTCCTAGATCATCCATCTTGGACATAAAACACATGAAAATCTCCAAGAAAGATGAGTTTTTGCACCTGTCAGTCTTGCCTCCACGACGCGGCTATTTAAACCCACAAGCGCACACACATGCATGCATGTTCACCCCACAGGCGCGCACACATGTGCGCCTATTCATTTCATGAATGCATGTCTATCTTCCATACAACGGATCCTTCATGCGCCCATGTCATGTACACAGGAGCGCATCACAGCACACTTGTCCGCTACACAGTTGCGCACCCATGCGCGGTTGTTTAGCTAACAGGTGCACATACAATGCGTGCCCTTTTTTCCCATTAGTGTGCACCCATGCACGGGTTATCAGAGAACAAGCATGCACACATGCACACATATTTCTGGATCACGCACATACTGGGGGGGCCCACACCCACAAAACCCCCTGTATGGCCCTTCGTACAGGCCCTGCCCACAAATAGGAAACCTAATTCTATGTAGGACGATAATACCACTAACCTAAAGCTCATTGGTCCTGAATTGGCTGCCTCTTTCTCCTGGAATCTCCAAATCTCCTCTAAATATCTCTCATCCAATCACTCTGACAGCAGGTACAAATGAGGTGGCAATGTGGGCCCTACAGCTATATATAGGCTTTTCCACCAAACTTCCAAACACCATTATGGGTGCTTCGAGTGTCTGTTTTTCAATCCGTCTTCAACCACGTGATCAACATCCCGTCATCTACATCAAGACAGTCCCCGTGCCATTTTTTATCCTTAACCCCCGGGGCACCATTTTTTCATACCTCATCCAGGCACGCATGCTCATGTTCAAAATTATCAAATAAATGCTTGTATGATCGATTCTCTTCAGATATTGTTCACGTCGGTTATTTGGTTTTCATGTGTGCAGGTACTTGTTCATCATACATCAGCACAACCCCTTCAGGTATATAATCAACACTGGCATGTAATCATTCCCTCTGAATCTCAATTGCATCTCCAGTCACACCCTCTGAAATGTGCCTTTAGGATCCCCATATCCGGCTCTGTAGTACCACCACCTCCATTACATTTCGGGTATTGTCACCCAGTAGCACTCTCCCCCACATGAGTTGTCCCATTCATAGCACCCCTTGGCACTTTAACACTCACGCTATTTTTCAACCCTTTAGGGATGGGAGTCTTGATAGTCTTACACCATGTCATCAATCAACCACATACTCATTCTCCTCATTTTGCTAGCTTTCCCCATGGACTCCCATGATTATCTCTTCAAGGTTCTCTTTTGACTGCACCTCTGCAGTATCATGCACCCTCCATTTCATCCACAATCAATTTTCCCATCCGCAAATTTCCCTCCATTTCATCTACCTCCTACAGAAACCAATCCATGGGGCCCCTAACCTCCTCCAGTTCTCTAAGAAAAATGTTCCCTAACCGGCCCAACCATATTACATCGGAGCACCCATTTCTGTATTTGTACACTCATTCCAACTTATTCTTTATAAATTGTAAAAAGCCTTTGTTTCTTGCATTTACATATCTTTTCATCGTCACCTTTGGTGACCTTCTTCCCTTTTTGGAAAACGCAACCCATGTCACCCTTGGTTGGGGCACTCCTTATCATCTACTCCTATTGACATCATCCATATACTCCGAGTATTCCACAGGCCACTTACCTCTTCTCTCTGAGTTTGTCCACTTTGTCCCGCCTCTGGCACAACTTTCCCCACGTCTTGTTGTCCCCCTGACACTCGACCTAGTTGAACGGTTGCGACCACTTCTACTTCGCATATACCCCCAACCAAGGGCAGTCTTGAGTCTTCATACATCTTGATTTCGTCCATGTACCTCCTCAATTCCTAACCTCACCTAGTAGATTTCACGAAGCCCTTTGCTTCTTGGAGTCACGTCCCCCTTTTGTCGACATCAACACAGTTTCCAGAAGGGCGACAATATCTTGACTCTCATTACCTTTCCAATGAGTGGTATCAAACGGCACAGAGAGAACCACAATTTCTCCCTGCTATCGTTGACCCCCGTAACATTCAACTTCAACACTTTCTCATGTTATGGTGGGTCTTACTTTGCGACTATTGCAGTTATTTCTTATGAATTCGTCGAAGACCTATGAACTTGGTCAGGCTATCAATGCCTACAGAATCCGTGAAACTCCTTACAGGTATCATTGCCTACTATTCAGAGTATGTTCCTCCTCAGAATGGTCCTCTGCTTTTATCGCAACCGCCCCCGAGGGCACTGTAGTTGTCTACATCAACACACAGTTTCAGTTACTATGCAACACCCTTCCTTTTTTGAGTTACATGACACGAGCATGGGGCATGCCTGCCTCGTTTGTACACAATTTATTTTTACACACCTTATGGAAGGTTGGGTACTACAAGTTCCCTTATCCCTCCAACAGGTCACTCTTGATACTCTCACTATCGCTCTCTCTTACAACGGCACTCTCAGTAGAAGCAACATTGATGAATTTTGGTTATACGTGTGCTCCTAACCTCATCCATCGGGGGGCATCTGTTATCACTGAAATTTCATCCGTAAATGGTTATAGGAATCCAGCATCTTCAAACAATCATGAGGTCACCCATGGACCTAAATTACCACAAAATCATTTCCAAAGGGTCTAAAACTATACAACCAATGATAAAATTAAGGTGCTCTATGACTACACAGGGCGCACGCGCACATGTGCAAACCAGAAATGCACGTAAAGAACACATGCACATGATGCATGACTGTGGTCGCTAAAATCCGCGCACACCTAAGAACGGCGCATTTATGAGATTGGTCGGCCTCACACCCACTTCTGGTTCAGCTTCAAGTTGATTTGACATCCAAATCTCGACTGGATCCGATTGGGTGGTTGGTCAAAGACCTAAAAATGCCCTAAACAACCCCTTTTCACACTATAAGCTGGTTTCACAATACCTCAAAGTGATGCTATAAAACAAGGCCATGGGTGCACTTCATTTTCAAGGAATTCATTTTTAAGGTTATGTTGTTGCTATTCTCTTGGGGAATTCTCTTTTTTCATCAAGAGTATACTAGCATCATTACATTGGGCAATCCATCTCACCTATTGAGTGGATTAGCTTGGGATTCTTTCACCATTTCTTTCAAATTTCTAAGAAGAGATTAGCTGTGGGGGTCCAAGAGCCCTCCCTTGGAGGAAGAAGGGACCCAAAGTCCTCTTTCTTCTTGGTGTTTTCTTTCACTAATATAATCCTTGCCATTGGTGACATGAGTCTTATTGGTTTTTTTGTTCTTATGTCCTTATGCTCTATAGTTTAGTTGTTCTTTTATTTCTTAGTTTAATTCTTAGTTTGGTATTTTATGTTTCTTTCTCTAACCCTTTCCTTTACTGTTGTCTTGCTTAGCTAACCCAACTAAGCTTGTAAGCACATCTGTTTTGCTCATTTAGGTGACAAAAGAGGTGCAACACCAAGCAAAAACGTCTTTATATTGTCTAAGCAACTTAGCATACTTACTTTTGATTTCCAGAGATAGATATTTGGATAATTTCACCAACCTAGGATTTTCTTTGGTACCTATATCACAATCCTCGACCTCCTCCAGTTTAGGCTATAAGGTAGAATTCAAAGGGATGTCATCATGGTTGAAAATCCTTTCTAAGGGGATCAAACCCTTAGGTATCTGATTATTTTTTAAAATGAGCATCTGATGGTTAGCTATTTTGTCTTGGAATTTTTGGTAGTCTTCGCCTTCCTGCATGATCCAAATAGGGTCATTCTGGTTTTCTTGGTCGGCATGCATTTCGGCAAAGTCATCTATTGTCTCTAAAAAAATTTAGAGCTTTTCATCGTCCTTGAAAACTTGCCAATGGTGTATGTTATTCGGTATGGAAGGCCTATGTCTCATCAATATATGGTATTTTAACTTGAAAGTAGTGGGAGGTGTGAACGTTGAAGTTGCTTTGGCTAACGCATCTACCTGTTGATTTTTTGTTCTGGGAATATGATGAACATTAACAGAGGAGAAAAAAAATTATATGGTTGTTATTATTCAATTATGTACATGTTTATATGGTTGTTATTCTTCTTCTATAACTTCTTCCTCTTTCTTTAAGCTTCCTAAATGGTTAATCAACACATGCTTAATAATTCAACCATAGTCGTGTAAAAGATCTTTTCGGATCAGGTCGATACTAGCTGCTAGCAGACATGTTCAGTATCCCGACGGGTTATCCTCTTACACCCATTTTCCATCAAAGGCTCTTGTCCCAATATTTATCCTTGAGATAAAAGTTATAAATTTATTTCGCATGGGTGAATGGGGAAGCATCTTTGAAAACATTTTTATAGGATGGGATGTTATTGGGTTGGAAGATATTTTATAGATTTCCCATAAAAGATTCTTCGTATGAAAAATAGACTTATGTATTTAGATTATTCGAAATACATATCATGGTCAAACTTACTTAATGTGTGGTGGATGAGGCCATGAGAGAATGAACTAAAGTTGCCTCTAGTCCCCAAGTTCATATTCTCCATATAAGATTGTGTTCCCTCACAAGTAGAAGTTTCATTCCCTCTCCTGCTACTATTTGATAAGAATTATTGAATAACAAGTTCTGATATGAAACTAGGATGTACAAGTTACCTATGGGCATCATTATGCAAACCTTAAAGATTTTGTAAATCCCCATAATATTTTAAATATTAGGCTTATGAGCCACTATTATTATTAATAGTCAGAAATTTGTATGTAATAAGAAGAACAAATATCTTAATTTGTTTTGGTTTTTGATGTTATATCACCAATATTATATTCATCTCATTTCATTTATTTGAAAAGAAACATGAAAAGATGTTGCATTTATTTAGAACTAGGTTAACTAACATGCAACTTTTACTCTATCCTATCTAAGAACAATAAATTATATTTCATGTGTAAGAATATTTTCAATGCAACCAAGTGAGTAACAGGTGTAGAAATACATTCATACTCGGGTTTGAAAGATAATATTTAATGTATACCAGAGTACAAAGAACCAGCTTCTTTGGTGATGATGTGAATAATTGTTGAAGAAGAGAGTGGTGGTTCAATTTGGTTGTCATCTAGAACCAATGTTTGATATAGTCATGATGTTCTTGGTTCAATTCCTCATTTAGGCCACTCTTCATGTCTCCCTCTTTCATGCCAGGAAGATCATCTTCTTTAAAATAACGAGTCTCGTCAGTGCATGTAGGATCTTCAGAAAGGAATATTGAAAACTCCTCGATCTCAAGTTCTAATGGTGGCTCTCCATCGAATGTGGTCCATGATTCTTCGATCTCCTCGATAGATTGGCAAAGGGAATCAAAGGAGACTTCTAGATCTTCTTTTGGATGTGGAGCGACATTTAAGTTCTTGACTACTCTCAAGATTTGTTCTTCCTGAGAAGTTGAGATTGAGATACCAACTTCTACTAGGATTTTAGAGAGTTATGTTAAACTCTTGATCATCTTTGAATTCTTTTTGTTGGTTGATGGGTCCCATTTCACACATAGATTAGTGTAGGGGGGGGGGGAGCAAATGTAAGCAAACCAATTATATACTCGAAGAGCCACCATGCTATTAAGACCATGTTGTCACCAAGTTATCTGTTCACACAAGTTAGGTTCTCTTCTCATATATAAAAAAAATGATAATAAAACAAAAAATTTAACTATTGAAAGGAAGATGACAACCTAACTTTGGAGCAACCCCACTAAAGTGGATGTGTGGACTCTTCCCTCACATCTTATTGTCTTCTCTCCACTCTTAGGTCATCCTTAAAATCATACCAAACTTGCATGAAAATAAACACACTTGCATAAAAGGAACAATCAAGGATTTGGAGAAATAAAAGAAACCTACCTATGCTCTAATCCCTTTAGCACCTCCCCGGAATCGAAGCAAAAATGTTGGGCTAAATATATGCACTAGTAATACCCACATTTAATTAGAAACCATGGCTCGTAATATTCAAGGTGCACATGCAGGAAACACGGGATCATAGCCTAGTCTAGCCTAATCTAAAGTCGGCAAAACAATATTCAAAGCCACACTGCAGGAAATTAACACTAAGAATTCATCACTAGGACATAGGAATGACTTAGTTCTATAAAGGCTTAGATCACATTCTTTTATGCACTCGGCATGATGTTCGTGTGAGAATCGTGAGTACCTTACTTAAGTTTTATATCATTCAATGATTATTTTTTTTATTAATTGGGTTGGTTGTCATTGATGTCAACCCTTGAAGAAAGTTCAGTAGCAAATTCCGGTAGCACAAAGGTTTGGGTAATGGACACAAGTTTTTTTGATGTATAATGGTATGATTTTTTATATATTTGCAGGTAAGACTATTCTAGATGGATAGGGCATGTCATGTCATTTCCGGTGGTATGTGGAACGTCACATAAATCCTCACGGTTTGAGAGTTATGGCCTTACGAAGTTGAAGGACCCTCATATGATTGGTTTGAAACCCCAAAATGTCAAAGAAGTCAAAGTGCTTGCAAAGAAAAAATTGTTTAAATAATAAAGTGAAGTGACAAAGTTAAAGAGGATTATTTAAATAATAAAGTGAAGTGACAAAGTCAAAAAGGATTATTTAAATAATAAAGTTAAGTGACAAAGTCAAAGAGGATTACTTAAATAATAAAGTGAAGTGACAAAATCAAAGAGGATTAGTTAAATAATAAAGTGAAGTGACAAAGTCAATGAGGATTATTTAAATAATAAATTAAATGGAGAACTTTGTAATTATGGAAAGTGGTTATAAGAAGGTTAACCCTAAAATGAGGAAAATGGGTTAAGTGGTCAAGTGGCTATTGGATACATGGACAAGTGGCAATTTGGGCAAAGTTGGACACATGTGATTATGTGGAAAAAGTGTCTATGTGGACAAAGTGGCCTAGAATATGCTTCTAAGGAAGCTACTTGGAGAGTATAAATAAGAGGCAAGGCTCTCTCATTTTAATCACACTTGAACATATTGAATATCTACAGGTGACTGAGGTAACCAAAGGATATCTAAGCCAAATTTAAGAGGGAAGGTGAAGTAAAGAAGGTTGAAATTCAAGGGAGAATAAATTATTTTGATGATGCTTTCTAAGCAATCCAACAATTGGTATCATAGCAGGTTCCTTCAGAAATCAAATTAACCACTGAAAGGTAGATCATGGAGAGCAACAACATGTATAAAAATGGAATACCATAGTTTGATGGACAAAAGTATGCCTTTTGGAGAATAAGGATGAAGAAATATATACAGGCACAGGGATTTGAAATTTGGCAATCAATTGTAGATGGATACACAACACCAGTAGTTTCGCCGACAAATGAAAAATCTATGAAACTCGGTCAGAATAATTCCAAAGCCACAAATGCACTTTTGAATGGTATTGGAGAATCAGAATTCACCAAAGTTGCACATTGTAAATCTGCTAAAGATATTTGGGACAAACTTCGAAACATTTATGAAGGAGATTCAAAAGTCAAAGAAACAAAGCTTGAAACTTACAGAGGTCGGTTTGAACAACTAAAGATGAAGGAAGATGAGAACATTGCAGCTTACTTTTTATGAGTCGATGAAAAAGTAAATTCAATCTTGGGATTGGGAGAAGAAATCAAAGAATCTATAATTGTTCAAAAGGTACTAAGATCTCTTCCTATGATATTTGACCCTAAGATATCAACACTAGAATAAAGAGCAGATCTAAACTCAATAAGCATGGACGAACTACATGGAATCTTCACATCATATGAAATGAGAATTGAACAGGAAAATCTAGATATAAAATAAGCAACCTTCAAAACATCCAAAAGTTCAAAGCAAAAGGGAAAGAAAAAAGAAAACGAACATAACAGTAGTAGTGACGTCTCAGAAGATGAAGAAGAAGTGGCCAACTTTGTCAGAAGATTGAACAAGGGAACCAATGGCAGGTATAGAGGTAAGCTTCCTTTGATTTGTTTTAATTGTGATGGTATTGGTCATTTTTCTAACAAATGTCCTCATAAGAAAAAGAGAAATAATGAAGGTTACTCAAATACCAAACAAACATATAAATGAAAAACAACCACAAAGAAAGTTTTCAATAAAATCCTATGCACCAAAGATGACATCTCATCATCAAATGAAGATGAAGTCAGTGATAGTGAGACAGAAAGAGTTATATTCATGGCAGTATAAGACTCTAATAAAGAAGACTTTGAATAATAATATGAAGAGGCCGAAGAAGAATATGAAGAGGCAAAATTTGACTACCGAGAAGAATTGTTGTGTGCCATAGAAGTTATCAGAAGAGAAAATAAGAAAAACAAGAAACTACAAGAGGAACTAGACAAGAAAGAAGACACTTTGGAACTAGGACAAATGATCACAAATTTGAAGGTTCAAATTAAAGAAGATAAAATAATTGAAGAAGCACTCAAAGAACAACTAGAAGGAAGAGACAGGATCATTGGAAATTTGGAAGCATAATTGTCACATTAAGAAAGGATCTTCAAAAAACAATATGAAAAACAACTCAAAAGTTTTGAATGACATTATCAGCAGTCAAAAACCTCATCATGACAAGTCGGGACTTGGATACAATCAGATAGAAAAGGGATCAAGCTCCAAAACAACAGAACAAGAAACATATCCAAAAAGCTATGCAAAAATAATCAAAGGGGATAGGAAGGTCTACAAAGAAAATTACAGGGGCACTCTTCCACTGAGAAGATTCAGATTTCAGAATCAACGACTGATAGAAATAGATAGGCCTTAGGAAGAAGAAGGATTCATAAGAGTACCTCCTTTCAGAATATCTTCAATGCCTAGGTATCAAACTATCTTTTTTGGTTTATGTTATGCATGTAATAATTTTGGACATAAAGTTGTGAATTGCAAAGCTAGTAACAAGAACATAAATAACTTTGAAAGTCATACACAAAAGGGTTATCTAAGAAGGCCTAGTGAAACACAGAGAAGAAGTTACAACATGTTTGAATCTTTGAGCACTGAAATGGAATTCTACAAATGTAACAACTTTGGACACATGGCCAAAGATTGAAAAATGGCAGTCGCTCCTAAAGAACCACAACATAAAAACAACAGTCATAGACATGAACCTTAGAAAAGGACATGGATAAGAAAGCAGAATCAATATAGCAATAAAGAATGCACACTCGCTCTACAAGCTAAACAAAATAAACATGGTTGGTATGTTGACAGTGGATGTTCAAAACACATGACAAGTGATAGAGACAGGTTTCTTACATTAAGAAAGGAAAGAGATGGATCAGTCTCCTTCGGAAATGATGATTTAGCTAAAATCATTGGAAAAGGCACAATCATAATTGGGAACAAGAATACCAAGGCAGAAAATGTTCCACTAGTAGAAGATATGAAACATAATCTTCTAAGTGTGAGTCAAATGTATGACCAATGTCATAAAGTTACTTTCGATTCACAAAAGTGCGATATAAGAAAAGAAGGTTCAGGAAAATTGATTGCAACAACTGCGAGAACTTCAAGCAACATATATCTATTAAGTGAAATTGGAAATGAAAAGTGTTGCCTAGGAAAGGAAGATGAAAGTTGGCTATGGCACAGAATAATGGGTCACATACATTTTGATAACCTTGTCAGAGTCATCAAAAGGGAAGCAGTTAGAGAAATTCCCCAGATCACAAAACCAACCAACACTTTATGCAAGCATTGTCAGCAAGGAAAGCAAACAAATACCAGGTTTAAATCAAAAGAATATTCAACGACAAGACCACTAGAAATTGTGCATACTGATCTAGTTGGACCAACTACAAC
>SNQJ01S0128936.1:15868-39461 GCA_010110895.2 Picea sitchensis | reverse complement strand
CCTTCTCATATTCCTACACATTACAAAGCTCACACATATTTGAGATATATATGAAAACATGCTTATTTTCTAACATTTAATCACAAATTCCTTTTAAATACTAAAATGAATAAAGTGGAGAACAATAAGGTGAAACCCAAGTATATTTATGGAAATGATATTGTGAAAGGTTAATGGGCCAATGAAATGTGGAGAATGATGAAGGGAAAGGTGGATGAAAATAGGACATTTCTAAGCCCCAACAATTAATGCAACAAACTTTCCTAGAGTTGGTGAAGACATTGTATTACATGTTGGAGATCCATTGTAGTGTTATAAAGCATTTGAAGTGCTTCACATTATAATAATGGAGTGGTTGCGCAATTGAAGTGGACCCAGAGATGTAGCCCAAATTAAGTGAACTCTATTATCAACTTTTTCTTTTGTCTTTCTACTATTCATTTATTCAATTTAACCTTTCAATTGTTCATTAAGCTTTAAAATAAGCTAATACAATTTACACTTAAAATTATTTGCAAATCAATCAATGTATTTTTGGATCACATAGGCACCCTGGCCCAAAATAAATATACATACATAGGCACTCCGACCCAAAAACCATAGATACTTAACCTTCCTGGCACAAACTGTGGAACATAATTTCACAATTCGTCATTCTAGCAGAAACTCCAACCAATAGTTTCCCAGTTTATGTAGCCTGCACCGCTTTTCTCTAGATCCAATTGCAATATCTTTCATACTTTTTTTATTCCCACAATAATTCCAACCAAAAAAATTATGTTGCCATCAACCTAAAAAACCCAAGGAAGTGTACCCCATTCTCTTCACCATAGTCCCTCATGATGTACCACTTCCCTCCCAAGGCTCCAGCACAATATCAAACATGAAGTCTCTGATTTGTGGCTCCAGGAACTCCAACTGTGATAACGAAATATCCAACTATCAAATAGTTGTAATTTTGTCTCCTATAAAACATATTAACATGGCTCTGGTGGAAATAAAATACACAATCATGACATGAAATCTCATGCAACTACCCATAACAATCAAAACAAAACACAATCAACTTAACCATATGTAGCAACAATAAATAGACACACCAAAGCATTCAATTCCATAAAAACACAAATGTAGAGACATCATTCAGAAACAACAATAAATAGTGAATAAGGGAAAACATAAAATGCATTGAAAAACAATCAACCCATACTTCAACATAATTAACACAATGATTACAATCACTTATTCATATGGTTGTTGCTTTATTTCATGAGCAACCACAACAAGAATTTATCTCATTGTTATTTTCCTGACACACCCTTATGATTCCAACCACCATATCATATGCATTATTTATTTCCCTCCCCCTTTCCATTCTCACCTTCCAGGCTCAAACATCCCCTTCACTACTATATAGTCCCTCAAGTGATCCATCATTTTCCAAGTGTTCTTGCACAAGGGGAGCGCCAACTAACTACCATATTTTTCACCGAAAATTTGTGACTTGTGGAAATCATAGGGTTGTGGTGTCATAGTAGTAGCCTCCTTTCCAATATTTCCATATTTAATATCCATCATCTCATATGTATCACACACATACAATCATCATGAGATATCATGATAGCAATTTTACATATCAATTTCCAAATATGTTTTACATATAGGAAACTAAGTTTCCTGAGCACAAGATTAATTCTCAAGAAGTTTGTCTCTTGCAATAGCAAGAATTTGTCTTCCTTGTGGTATTACAACATTGTCATATCCAATACCAATATTCCTACAATTTTTCTCAACTTTCTTGCATCCAAACAAGATTGTTAACACTCATGCACATTTTCAGCAGTTCATGAAATGATCTCATAATTGTAATTTACAAGCAATTCAATCACTTCCAGCCATTATTCACATTAAAAATGGAATTCAACCATTAATCATAATATCTAGAATGAAACTATCATTCACTGCAAAATATAAATTCAGTCCATGAAGTGATTTTCATAACTATATTAATCTAGAAATTCCATCACTTCCAACTATTGTTCATATTAAATGGAATGAAAACAGCACTCCTTGCACATGCAATATCTAGCATACAAAGCTTTTCATAATGAAATCAAATTTTACCAATAAATAAAGCCAATGTGCCAATACCTATGGTCACATCTACACAATGCACCCTTGCATTGACTCTAGAATACCATGTGTCCATGTCATGTATTCCACCATGTGAGTTGGAAAAGTCTAGCCAATGTCTCAACACATTATTCAAAATCTTCCCCATTTACATGTATGATCATTCATATACCTTCCTCTTCGACCCATACACAACACTAGGAATATAATGCTCTTAGTGCTCTCATGTGTCAACAAAGAGGTTGCAGTCCAAACATCAGTTAAACAGGGGAATACCATTATGCACTTGGATGGCACTATAGCCTTTCCATATCCAATCTCATCATGGCCTCACACATGATCATCTATAATGGAATTCATTACTACAACAAAAGTAATGTCTCATGACTTAACTTGGTTATGATCTCATAATCAACATAGCACAATATGAAATTAAATTTCCCATAAATTCATTCAAGAAATAGATAATATTTGCATACTTAAGGCCTCCTTCCTTTACATCAATTTAAATATTGAGATTCGACTGAGGGAATTATTACTTCAATTACCTTCAAAATTTATACATCACAACAACCCCAAATGAATACTTGCATGGTTGTTATAAATTCACTAGATGCTACCTAATTAACTGGTACTTTGTAGAAGCTCATAGGATCCCTTCACCAACCTATTGATCAACATTTCCACCATCCTCGTTTGTATTTATATGGATGGATACTATAAGAAACAATATAATCATGCTATAATCATTTTATTGGATACAAAATCCATCATTATTCATACTCAAATATTATGACATCATTATTCACACATAGCAATAGACCATTCTTAGTCTACAAGCATGTTCAATCATGTCCATATGCATGATTTCACATCACTGTGCATTAAGCATTAATTTTATCATGCTTATTTCATGTACGTGCATTTTGTCTTTATTGTATGCATCATGCATAAATTCTATCATGCACTCCAACACATATCTATTTCATATTTAATTCAATTATTTGGTTGTTGTTGTAGATAGTTTTCCGTGAATTTCTGTAGAACCTTACTACCCTGTGCATTTCCATTCTTCTCAATTGTGCACCATTGGCCCCTATTTTGAACCTACTATTCAAGCCCTTCTTGGCCATTCTACATTTCCAATCACTAGATCCATTAGTGTTTCCATCTCACAACTGTTTTCTTTATGCAAAGAAAACATGTCCCAACATATTTTGGCTATAATTCTCAATATCCATAGTGTTGTAACATGCACTATTCCAGTTGAATATTAACACTAAAATTTAATTAACCATTCCCCATTTCCTTGACCAAGACGGTCTTGAAATGTCATTATCATTGATTGGCATTTCAACATTCTAAAATATTTATTTTATGTCATCTTTCTAATACTCTTTTTCGTACATGGATTTGCTCAATTTTAAATATCTCTCTTCACTGTCTTGAGTGATTCACTATGAAGCACTACCTGTCCATTCAATATTACTCTGATTCAATTGGAAAGCTACACTCCTCCATTCTCACTTGTACCTTGATTTTGTTGCACTCTCTAATAATAGAGGCAGACTTCTTCCTTTCGGTAATTTTAGAAAAAAGTTGTTAGATCATATCTAACAATTCCTTCTTCCTACATCCATATGCTTGAATACAGAGATGACTCATCCACTCTATGAATCACACCTCATCTCATGATATCATTTTCCTTCTCTTGCAACAAGCTTTGTAGCCTTCACTACATTTCTACCTTCAAGGTTATAGAGTTCTCATTAACTCCTCATGCATGCAATAACACTCTTCTCCCATTGGATTCATGATTTATGTGAGAACCTATGTTGATTTTCCTTTGCAACCCATGTAGACTATATATCATTTGAATACTAATATTCCTCTTCTCTCTTCCTTAAACCTTTGTCAATCTTCCATCACCTGCTCTACAGTCATGCACTTCCCTTTGCAACTCTTTGATGCTTCATCCAACTGTACAAGTTGACTTGCTTCCCTATCCTATGGACCCTAGAATTAATCTAGAATAGATAAACACAACACTCAATTGTGGAATCTCATCCTCTTGCTGGAAATACCTTCACACAACACTCTTTGTTGGAGTGCTCATTTGTTCATTATCAATGCTCAATTAATAAGCTCAACCACCTTTTTCCATTATTAGGATATTTCAATTCAAGTGTGTCTATATACTTATGAATAGTAAATATCATAAACATATACACTTTTCCTTACATATCAATCCCCTTTGGCACTTATCTCTGTTATCTAGGATTTTTTCTTAAAATTTTGGCATTATTTGGAAAAATCTTCACATTGGGTAGTTACACGACTCATGGAATCCAATTCCAATTTTTCCTGCAAATTTATGGAGTAACCCAATTATCCCTTGGATAACTTATACATTCTATCATGATATCCTTTGGATTACATTTCCAATTACCATACCCATGCTTCAATCTAATTTATGAGCCAAGATTTATGGCCTCCTGAAATTTCATTCTACTCAATGGTGTCCTTCAGGTTCACCAATAACCTTCCTTCTGATTCCTTGAGAATCATTTGGATTAAAAATAAATTTTGAATGGATTTTTGTATTCTCCTATCCAATATCTTTCCAATGACTACTTTCTTGCTAAATTCTGAGCACTGAGTAGAAAGTTAGAGGCAATTGAATATTGTCAATTTAACCCTTTTGTACACCTTTCTCTAGGTTGGTGTAAATAATCTCAAGCACCAACTTTTCCACTTACAAAGTAAAATATATCAAGAACCAAGAATTTGTTTCTACGTGACATAGATAATATTGTTAACAACGAATTCACAACAACTCTCATATTGTTAAACCGATGCTTTCATCAAAATCTGCAATAATATGGAAATGACAACTTTGCCCCTTTGGGCTTTCTTCTGGCTTAACAATTATCCTTGTTCTTTCATGCCTACACCAATTCCCTTTTTATTTCAATAGAATATCAATTGGATATGTCCCTGAATACCTTCTGAATGATATGTCACAATTTCACCATTAACCAAGCTTCGGACTACTAGTTACGACCTGCATAAGTATTGATTGTTTTACCTTTTATCAATGTATGCTACATGTGTCTCCTTTATCTTCCTGCACATTTTTGTTGATCACACACTTATACTGAGAGGCAAGGGGGTGAATCATTATAAGGCTATCGTTTTTTCTTTTTAACATTCATAAACCGTAATGAAGCAATCACATAAATATAAAAACTGGACAACACAATATTTAACATGGAAACCCTTTCAAGAGAAAACCAAAAAAACTTATTTTTATTAATTTGTAGGCACCAACCTATCAGAGACACCAATCCCCACTTTGTTTTTAGGCACCAACCTACAAGAGACATCAATCCCCTCTTCTATTT
Source organism: Picea sitchensis (assembly GCA_010110895.2). Taxonomy (NCBI): domain Eukaryota; kingdom Viridiplantae; phylum Streptophyta; class Pinopsida; order Pinales; family Pinaceae; genus Picea; species Picea sitchensis. The sequence continues at coordinate 33,924 of SNQJ01S0128936.1, read as the reverse complement.
GTAGGAACCGACCTACATGAGACACCAGTCCCCTCTATTGTTTGTAGGCACCGACCTACATGAGACACCAATCCCCTATGTTGTTTGTAGGAACTGACCTACATGAGACACCAATCCCCATAGTTGTTTTTTATTTTTATTACACAATTTGTAGGTTGGGAAAATCCCTACCCAACTACCAAATGGTGACAACGAAGAGATAACCTACCCACTGTCACCTTAGGAAGATGTTCTCGTCACTTTAGAGGTGAGGTGGTTACCTCAAGGGGGGTATCTAGGTGACCCTAGGGGAAATGGGATGGAAAGTAAGATGTGTGAAATGGATTCCCCTATAGGTCAGTTTCCTAGATGGAAAAGGGAGCTTGGTGATTATTCTTGAGGATTGTTTGAGGTTGCCAAATTAGTCTTGAGTGACCTGCAAAGAGGTAGTACCTTCCCAAAACACAAGGAAAACCAAGTATACAATCCAATATATCAAGTGGATAAGCAATTTAATCTTGTTGTCCCTAATATAAGTAGTAAACATGGATGTATATCATCATCAAACTATTAAATGAGGCTTCTATATAAGCTTCCAAATCTCAAGAGGATAAATGTGAGAAATAAACTAGAAAATAACTAGCACCACTTCATCAATAAAACTGGTGACTTTAGCATGATAGTATGACTGTAAAATACCAATTCTGCAGCAAAGGCTAAAAGCCTTAATGGCTATAGAAAAACAAGTTAAATATCAGCAAAGTTAACCAATAAAAGTTACTCCTAATTAGCCTAAAAAGTGTGATAGGGTTAGTAGTTTAATAGGGAGAAATTATAGCTAGTTCCTAGAGTTAGTTTGAAGGGTTCTTAGGGTTAGAAGATTAATTTTTTTGCAGCCCTAGTGGCTGTAGGTTAGTTTTGTAACAGTAGAAAGTTTCAGTGAGAGAAAGGTGACGCCTCGATGAGGCAAGATAGCCTAAGGCGCAAAGAATAGTATCCAAGTGAGAGAAATTCAATACCTTGACTTTTCACATTTATTAATGCAGTATTTTGTTTCTCCAATGCAATGAATAATGACTTTGATTAATGGTTTAATGGGGTCACAATATATAGAGATAGAGGTACTACCTCCTTTGGGGTATAAATCCTTTTATTCCCCAAAGCAAGTATCCTATCTAGGGTTTATCCTAAGGGGTGTACGCCCTTATACTTCCTTAGCAAACCCTTGCAAACAATATTTCTATGATAGATTATGGTGGATATAGGTAATGTTGTATATCCTTATACTCCCTACTTATCTTATCAAATAACCTTGAACTTCAAAACAAAGAAAACAACAAGTGTATCCTTTACCAAATTCAAGTTGCAATAAGATAAGTTCTTAACATGCCAAAAGAAACCACCATATAGAGATAGAAATGACCCACATAAGCTAGCACATCATCATCATGTAGTCAATAACACAAGAGAACACCATACCATAGCACAAGAGAGAAAAAATGTTGAAGGTAGAGAAAATTTTAGTCCTTAGCCTCTCACAATGGGAGAGTTATGTTATGAAATGAGATTCACATGATCTCTATTTATACAAAAGTATTAAAACATATTGTTTCCACTTAGAAAGGGTAAAAAATAAGATAAGGGGTCAACAACCCTTATATTACCCCTTGAACCAAATAATAATATTTAATTTTCACTTTAACACAATAGAAACCCTAAAAGTAAGATGATGTCACCCCTTTAGGAGACATTTTGACACTTTGAGTAAGTCGTTGGAGAAGAGAATGGAGGTCATTGGGGCTCCTTCAGTCTCCTCATCATGTGTTGGGGTCAATCCATGTCTCCTCTGGTCAAAATATGCCAATTTTTCAATATACAATAACTCCATCACCATCAAACCCCCTTAATCATGATGTCAAGCCTCAAAAGATGGCGTTTTGCCCCTCCTAGGAAAGTAGTTTGGGTAATAGGGGCTGGAAAATATCCTCCATGATGTCATGTGAGCCTCCAAATGCATGTCTCTATGATCTAGTGTGTGGGCCTACAACATCCAACTTGTGGAATTTTTTCCCCATGGAATCCCAAGCTAGGCTAGTTCTTTCAAAACTGGCCACCAAGTAAGGTCCTATAAAACAAAAGGGAACACCTTCCAAATATCTCAATTCAAATATATCATGAAAAATGTAAACCACATATAATAAGCAAGGAACCTAAACATGTGCATCAAAACTGTGTCATCTTATTAAACAAATTCTCAAAATCCCTATACAATTGACCAAGTTTAAGTATGGGAGGGATGTCATAAAAGTCCTATTGGGTATGCCAAAGCCCTCAAGTAGGGGATGCTCCCAAGGATGGGTTTTCAAGTTTGTGTAGTGGATGATGAGGTGGAATGGTTTTAGAGTTCATAAGTCAATGAGTTTCATGACATACAAGGGCTTGTATTATCTCATTCATGGGTGCCTTTGTAGAGGGTGTGTTGCACCTTCGTTTGTGATGCACTTTTTCCAATCCCATCTTCTTTCCATTATTTATTTCTTTCATTTTTTAAGGAACAAGTTGAATGCCATTGTATTGGATTGGTGTCCATATAATGACAATTCCATTCAAAAATACCTTGCGGAAATGAGAAGGTCGGCTCGTGATGAAACACCCTTTCTCTCAGTTGTTTAACTGAGAGCCACTACCCTAGATTGGTGACCAGATGATGGTAATGTCATACTGATAAATACCTATGATCATGATAGGTCAACTCGTGATGAGACCTACCATCCTCTAGCTAACCCCTTGAGAATTCACTATCATTTATTTTTGTAGGTCCCCCATTTCTTATAGAGAAGTGTTTCATTTCTTTCTCAGGGATCCCTAGGTGAAGCATTTGATGATGGTCTATATTTAGGATTTTATATTTTTTAGCCAACAACAATCCCTCTTGGGCCTTCAGCCCCTTCTTCCCATGAAATGAGGTAAATTCCCTTCTTGGTTCACTAAATTCAAAGGGCCTAGAAGAGGGAAATATGATGGGAATGTAATGAGTGGAAGATGGTAAGTATGGTTTGGAATGGTACAATAACCCCTTAAGGGATCCCTAGTCACAAACCTTCCCCAAAGGTTGGTCACTTACTAGGAAATCTATGACATTGACCAAGGTGAAATATGGTCAAAATCATAATGTCCAAGCATGTGTTCTATAATCAAAAGAAGATTAAATACAACATGTTAAAATGCCACAAATATTAGGGTGATTACCTGCCACAATACCTGACGTGTACCACATGGAAAAAGACCCATATTCCTTCCATAAGCTAGTTGATGTGGTGGATGTGCTGACAATGGATCAGAATGTGGTGATAGAGTGGGATTCTATATGTGAAAGTGGACACTTCTAGTCATGTGGTCTTTCAGAACTCCATGTCTACAACCTGAGGGCCTCGAGACACCATCTCCTTAGTTATCCTGCAAAATGGGGATAACATTTATGTAGGCACCAACCTACTTACAATTTATTCATTTGCATTTCCTTCATTGGTTTGCTTGTTGCTTTTGTCTTCACCAAATATTCTTCACGCTCGTTACTTCTTATTTCAACAGATATGTTATGCACTCGCTACTTCTTCTTTCTCCATATCATCTCGACACTCACTCCTTCTGCTTTTTTCATATCTACTCGACGCTCACTCCTTCTACTTTCACTCTGCGTTCACCAGATATTTTTGCTTCTACTTCTTCCTTAAATCTTCTTTTACCATTTTTGCTTGTTAGAATGCTAGATTTATTTGCTAGAACACTAGATCTGATATTTATTAATATTTAATCATCGCTCCTTGAATGATATTCAATCGTCACTCTTCAAATGGTATGCATAAGAATATTACATTTTCACTCACGCGCACATTTTTTCTCATAACCCTCTTCTCCATTTATACTTTACCATAATATTTACATGAAAATTCATGTTCATTTGAAAAGACATGAATTTTATTAAAGAGTAATTAATTTTCCCCCTTTTGTATTTTTAATTCACTTTTTAACATACCATGGGTTTCAAATCCATGTGAAAATACCACGTGCACTTTCACTTTTACCTTTTTTAATCCGTTTTCATGTTTACTCCACTTTTACGTAAAATCCACTTTCACTTTTACCTTTTTTTTAAATCCACTTTCGTGTTTACTCCACTTTTACGTAAACTCCACTTCCACTTAACTTTTCCACTGGTGTCAAAATTTTACCTTAATTGTTTCAGTTGTAACTTTATCATGCGAGCTTTGTTTTGCGCCCAGAGTAGCTCATTGGATAGCTCTCTCCGATTTATTTTATTTCAGTTGTAGAGACTCAGTGTACCTTGGTACACTCTATTACCATTTCGATTTCCTAAAAACATCATTTAGGGCCTCAAAAATGCCCTGCAAGTTCATGACCTTCAAAAACCAAAACAAATTATAGAAAATTGCTTGTTTTTAGTGTTTAAACAGTCCTTTTATTGGAGTCGTCAATCTTAAAATCGATTGAGATCTCAACCATTGAACCAAATCTATCAGGAATCATCCATAGGCATTCCCCTTTGGGCGTGCACAACATTTTCCTAAAACTACCGACTCAACCGTCATTTATTGACCCATTCCTTTAGCAATTGATTTGAAACACAATTCTAAAAATTGGCCAACCCAACCATCGACTATCGACCGTCTATGATTTTCATTGGAAAATGAAACTCCTCACCAATTCGTTCGATGCTTGACCATTGGTCATCAGTCATTTTTCTTGGAAACCACTTGTAACACATTGCTAAATCGGTCGACCCAACCATCGGCCATCAGTCATTTCTCTTGGAAACCACTTGTAACACATCAATAAGTTGACCGACCCAACCATTGGTTGTTAGTCATCCTATGATTGATCAAAACACTTCTCCAATTTCCCCGACCCAATTGTTGGTCATCAGTCATTGGCCCACCCTATTGGCTTACAGAAACACTTCCCCAATTCGATCGACCCAACCATCGACCACTTTTGGGATGATGTGGAAACTATTGACGTGGCATGGAACATGAATGTTGACATGGAATGACACACCATTATGAGGTTTCTACTTGATTGATGTGGCATGACACATGGATGGGGATGTGGCATGACACATCATCACCCTCTTTCATTCATCGACCATCGACCATTTCTCTTGGATGACTTGAACACCTCACCAATTAGGTCGACGCCCAACCATCATCCCATCAGTCATTGGCACTTCCTATTGCTTGATCAAATTATTCGTTGAATCATATAATACTCGACCATCAACCCATTGGCCATCGACAACTTATCTTTATCGATCCAAACACTTCACCAAATCGTCCGATGCATGACCATCATCCCATCAACGATTTTTGTTGGTGACTAAAACACTTCACTAATTTGACTAACCTGACCATCAGCGTTTTCCTTTGGCCAACTCCAACACTTAGAAATTTTTGGTGAAACTCCTGATGAATTGAAATGGTCGATCTTCCATCCCAAATGATCTTATCTTTTGATCAAATCCAACCACCCATCGACCGAAAATGAATCCAGACCATCGATCTGTCTCATTTTCTCAACTGATGAAATTAAATCTTTGTCATTGATTCACTTTACCTTTCAAACATTCAAACCTTGTAAATTTTTAAATTTATCTCAACAAATCTAAGTCATTGATCTCAAGATCAAACATGATCTCGAACTTTGATTCATTGAACTCTGTCCAACACTACAACAACCATTAAAACACAAATTTAACTATGAAATTATGCAGATTTATGTCATGTATCATCTTTGAAAGGGTTCTGAGGAAATTTCACTTGAAATTTTCTCACAAATTTGGGGATTTCACTATAATTTGTCTCTATTTTCCCTCAAATCTGTCACAGACAAATCTGTAACAGAAAATTTTACCCAAATTCACATTGGTTCTTGGCCCATATGGGTCTAGTGTTGAACCAAAAGTTAGGATTCCACTTTGTAAGGTACCCAGCCTCCAATTGAGGGACATTACATGTGGAATACACATTAAATAGTAAGATTTCCTACTTAATTAATCTTCTATAGATTACAATCTACAAATCACACATAGATCTAACCATTTGATTTATACCACAATTTTAATGGATATAATAGCATATATTAACACATGAATGCAAATGTTAAGGAAAAAATCAAACACACAACATTCATATAAATAATTTTCACAGTGGAATAAACATAATAATATAACATAAATACTTATATGTTAATAATTAACCAAATGGATGCATATGAAGGATGAACCTCCTAGACATACGCGATGTTGTTCATTTCCTCTCAAAAATAGGCCACCCCCAAGATGAGGCTATAAGTCCACAAGGAGATTCGGCTCTCTGGTTTCCCACTCTCCTCACACAATAGCCCCAAAACACAAGTTCCAAATCTATTTCCTACAACCTACACAACCCAAGGAATGGGCCCCCCTTCACTTCACATATTCCCTCAAGCTTTCCCACTTCCCTCCAGGGATCCAGTGCATCAGATTGACCAGAAATCCTCCCATCTAGTCCAGGAGTGTTCAAAATATCCTTCACAAGGATCTTGATCCATTTCTCCAATAGAAAAATGCTCTACAGGCCCACAAATCAATTTATAGGAATACATGCCTCTCTCTCTCTCTCAGCATAAAACATAGCTAAAAAATGATGGCCTTCAAGAACCACATGCTTGGTTCTCTTTCCAACACTTAGCTCCTCTCTTCCTATACAAAAACTACATGAAAAACTTGTCCCTCTTCTCCATACAAATTTCCCTTCTTCTCCCTTGCTTGCTTGACTCTCACTTTTCCCAAAGATGATTGTACTTCAACCCATGCTTCCCAATAACTATTGGATGTGACTTATCACACCCCACCTCTTACATGAATTCAATGATTAGCTTTGGGAACACTCAATAACAAGTAGAAGGTTATACATAGTTATAATATAATTTTAGGAATGTGGGTTGGATTAATACCCATGAATAATTCCCCCTTAGACCCCTCTCTCTTGTGGAATAATATCCCCCCATCGTTCTTCATCCCTTTTTCATCATGGACAATGATTATTACCTTTTGTTTTACAGTTTCAAATGGTTTTTCAAGCAGGTAAGGGAGAATTTATGATGGCAGGTCCCAATTAGACCTACTCTCATTCGGTGTATCATTTCCAACGAGTAAATGGGACTCATTGCCACTCATAATTATAATAAGAAAAAGGGGAAATACAATAGATTGCCCCCCAAATATTTCTAATTAATCCCAAGTCTAATCTAACAGAAAGGAAACTAATCTAATCTAACTACTTCTAACCTATTGTTGGCACAGGTGCAAACCCGGGGTTCAACACTTCAACATCGCACCAACAAAACCCTAACTACCATCCCTTTCGGCAACACCTATGAAGCAGATGAAGTCTCACCCAAGGTAGAGGCAGGGGGGGTTGTAGGAATCAAGTGTCTACAACCTATATAGGACACAGATCTGTGATCTCAATACTTAATAGAGCACTTAACAATTAACATTCATTAGTCTTTGACCCTTATTCACATCGCATATTCAAACCCTAATTATAGAACAACACAGTATTCAACAAGATCCAAGCATGGTTAACCATTTATCACATAGCATCAAACAGATCTAGCATTCATTCATGTTATTAAGCACTAAGCTACTACATCAGATGTATCTAACATACTTAAAGATTCATCACTAAGCATAAATCACATCAATAACATAAAGAAATCACAACACATGATATACATGGTTCACCCCCAGCGTGGGGCTACGTCCACCAACTCTTCATCTTCTTTATTATCTTCTTCCAATATTCTTACATGAACAGAGCCTCAAAACCAATTCCGCATAGAACATGAGATCTACGCGCACTTTTCCAGATCCTCCTTCCTCGATTTTGGCACAGCACAGAGCCTTCTTACAATCACTTACACTTAGCTCTGCAATTTCTCAACACATAGTATGCATATATCCTTTACAACTAATCGCACTTAACAACATTTACATATCTTGCACAAATCCAACTTAGGTCTTCTCTTATCTTATGCTTCTTACAATGCCTAGATACTTATTTATACATTTACAAATGGGGCCTAAGCATGGGTAAACCCATGGGTCAACATCCCATACCCGTTACATAATCCCTAAACCCAAAAATCAAGTAAAAAGGGGGCGAGATCCCATGATCTCCACTTCGCCTGGGCACTTCATCTTTGACCTGCCTGTCAAAGTCCCAAAAATGGTCAAACAAGACCAAGGTTCTCCACAACTTGGTCGAGGGCCAATAGACCCCCAACACTCACTTGTGACTCATCCCTAGTCACTCTGATCTGGGAAACTCTACTTCGAAGGCCTCAAGATTGGCTCAAGATGCCTCGACTTGCTTCTTCACCAGGGCCTCCTACTCAGTGAATTCTTGAATGTCTGTCTTGGTGACAGGTCCCTCCAATCATTGTTCCACTGTGGTGACCACTTGTTCTAGTTGTACACCTTGTCCTTTGATCTCCTCAAAAAGTGTGCAGGCTTCGTCCTGTACCAGCTGAAGTCTCTGGGTCACTTCCATGACTTTACTCTAGATGGCATGGACCTTTTTTTGAACTGTGCCTTGTTCTTGTGACCTTTTCATATTCTCGACCACTGACACTAGCTTCAACTATGCCCGTACTGTTGCTACTTTTTGCTTGGATTCTTGGAGTTGTGATTCCAATGTCCTTAGTTCTGGTTCCTCTGCAAGGCGCTCATAGGTCTACGGACTTCGATTACTGAGTTGATTGCATTCTAAGGCCAATTCCTTTATTCTTTCAACTGCACTCTGGGTATTTTCTTCCCTCTGGTATCACACTTCCTGCGTAGTGCTCGACATTGCTTGCAATTCCAATTATTCTACTCTTGCTTGGAGTTGTTGAATGGCTTCAGCAAGATTCCCCACTTGGCTCTCAGTTGTTTCCTCTTCCATCTATGCCAAGCCCAGCCCAGAGTGAAGTGCTCTAGTGACTACTTCTTTAACTCCAATATGCTCTGTGAGTAGTTGTTCTTTTTGTTTCCGGAGTTGCTCTCTGTCCTCTGCAAACTTTTCCTAGAGATCATCTTTCTCTTGTTGCGCAACCCAATGTTTCTCTAGGGATTCCTCTTCTTTATTTAGAGCCTCTATGGCCTTCTCTCTTTCTTCCTGGACCCGACGAAGGCGAGCCTCTATTGCATCTGCTATACTACGTAGCTAGGTAGGCTCATCTCCTACTTGTATGCCCCCTGATGACAATGGTGCAGTAGATACTGCGCGGCTCGAATAAAGATCCCGTTGTACCCCTTTGAGCTATGCCTCGATCCAATCATACATTGTCTCTTGTTTGGATTCGCTTCAATGCAAAATGTCCTTGGAAGTATCTGATACAGCTGCGATGATGAGGTCAATATCATCCACCATAAGTATATTCTGTAAGTGGGGCTTATTGGAGTGTGACTTCTTTCACACTGAGGGTTTCTTTGGAGAAACCTTTCTTTTCTTGGATGTCTCTGTCTCTGTAAGGGTATCTTTAGGTGGTGTTACTTCACCTTGTTCCTTCTTGTCTTCTTCCCCTTCATCCTCTTATTTTTCTACTTCGACACCTCCTCCGCCTTCAGGTGAATCTGGTGTAGTCTCCTCTGATGCGTTGTGCCTTTCATGTACTTATTCCTTCTTCTTCCTCTTGGAGATGTTGGGTCCATCATACTCTTCGCAGGTGACTAAAAGAATTCTAATGAGGTCGGGGTCAGAGAGTTTTGTCTGTTCAACTGGTACAAGGAATTTCACAGGCCATTCCTTGGTTATTTCCTCCATATCTTCCTCGGTGAGTTTGTAATAGGACGGGAGCTCTTCCTTACGTTCATCTCCATGTAAATGAACTACTTGTCTGCACGGAACTTCGCTATTATCCTGAAACTATGAAGTGTATTTGACATCATGTGAGGGAAGGACTCAATGGCCCTCTTCAGTTGAAGTAGTAGGTGTGGAACACCGCATTGGACTTCCATTTCTTTGCCATGTCGATCGAATACGAGAGGGTAGTGAACCTCGCGGACAATGGTTCAAATGGATCGAATTCAGGGAAGGTTTCTCCCTTCGGCATCTCCGAAGCGATGAAGGAAATGAGAATCAACAACCACCTGAAGTGAAACTCGTAGCCCTGGTCTTACGCTTCACAACAATCTTGCTCCAACTAGTTGACGAGGTAGCTCACCCAATTCATTTTCATTCCTTCAACGCATTTTCCTGCGATGTCGATGACAAACCTCTTGACCTGCATTGGTCTATTCTTCCTTATGAGCTTGTCTAATCAGCTAAAAATCTAGGTGCACTGAGCCATTTTGGATGGAGGCTACCTTGTAGCCCCGCTTTCCTTTCTCCACATCGTCGTAGGTGTCCTTTATTCGTTGTGCCAAGGCACAATATACATCCTTCCCTGGGTAAAATTCCTTAGGGTATGTTCCTTGCATGCTCAATCCAGTGATATGGTGGATCAGCATCGGATCTATGGTGATGCGCCTATCCAACCACAGGTAACCGCCATGGTAGCACGATAGGAGGATTTTAACGCACACATTAACCTCCTGATGTCTTCCAAAGTGTGGTATCTTCATCACATTAAGGATTGTTGATCTTGCAATGTCCATGGTCCATGACTGGGGGATTATCTTTGAATTCTAACCCATTTTCTTTGTCAAGTACTTATGTGGTGCAAGCATTCCATAATTCTTGTGGTCTCCCAAGTTTAAATCATTGATCTTTAGCGTCATAATTTTTCCCAATTGTAGCCCAACTGCGTGTATCCCCTTCGAAAGGTACGCAGCGATTAGTGTATATTCAAATTCCCTTGGTACGCTATCACGACTAACCATTCCAGCCAGAGGTGGTATACAATCGGGTAGGATTGACGGGATGAGCTTCATGTTCACCAAGTCGTCGCAATGCTTGCTTCATTTCTCTGTCGCAGTTCAAGATGGACCAGATCGACGTGTAGTTGATGGGTAGTCTTGAAATCCTCTTGTCGATGAGGCCAGTGCTCCTAATGAAATGACCTTCTCCACCATGAGGTTAATCAAAATCTCTTCAATGGATTTCTCTACTATGCTAAGGTTGCTCGACATGCATTCTCTTGATCAAATGTTTCGGATAGGTGGACAAACACTCAAGGTAAGAAGAACATGTGGTGAGGTCTCAATAAGCACTACGCGAAAGCAATTACTTCTCTGTGGACTTGGATAATCACAATTTTCAAAAGTGTCCCCGATGCAACATTCAACGGGTTAAATAAACATCATCGTAATCAACTCCTCCAACGGGCATGAATGCCTCAATCAATACAATTACATTTGTTATGGCACGGTTCCAATGGTCCAATAGTGATCTTTCCGGAAATAAATATGTTTCTAGTTGTTCTGGAGCGTCATTCTAACGGTCGGGACACCTCCAACGGTCATATTGCTTCATTGTGGTGAAGTGTTAGTCTGTGTTGTTCTTCTATTCCGGCGAGGTTCAAGTTCTGCAAGCCTTCCTTCTGCGAAGTCCTCTCTGGAACCTCCTGCAATTTTTCTAGATTTGCTTTCTTCTTACTGATCTTTCTTGCTTTCTTTCTGGTGATCTGCGTCTCTGGATTCCTCCTTCCATTATTGTTCTTATCTTCTCTTAGCATAGTAACTTCACACTGTTGAGGGTCTTTCACAGGGTTCGAGGGTAATACTTTTTCTTTTACTGTTTCTGGAGTAAGTGTTTTTCTCTTCTGCATGGATAAGTTCTTTAATCCTTCTTGTGTTCTTTCGACTTCGGCATCTAGGTCTCTGGCCCTCGGTTTCTTCAACTTGTCCTCCTGCTCTTCTATTAAGGGCGCTATTCTCTTATCCATGAAATCTCTTAATTCTTTATTTTTATGTTCTATAGCTTCCTCTTCTTCTCTCCTTCGGATTTGATCTCTCTCAATCCAATTCCTTCCTAACAAAAGTGAAAAAGGGGCATTGTTCTCAACAAACTTAAAGACCTCAAATTTTTCTTCTGTTGATGTTCTACAAGCACTAATAGGTACATGAGTAAGTCTTCCACATAGGGTTATCATTTTTCCTTTAAACAATCCTATTCCTCCCAATGAAAGAATCATAACTGGCTTTCCCAAAATTTCCCAAGTACTTTCTAGCATAATGTTCACCTGTGTTTCTGCATCCAATACACATTCTATTTCGAAGTCTCCTATTCTTGTTTCTATGCAATCTTTATCTTTTAAGATCTCTGATAAATGGATGTCTCTATGATCATTCAGTGTTTCTTTCATCTGCAATAATATAGCCTCAGATTCTTTTTGGTTCTTTGGAATATTCTTAGTCTCTTGACCTTCTTCATGGTTTTCTTGTCTCATGTTCATATTCTCAACTTTAGCAATCATTCTAGCGCAATCTAAAACTTCATGTCCAGTATCTTTACAACAAAGGCAAATAGGACCTCTGCCAGGGTATTCCTTAGCAATATGTCCCAGTCTTCTTCAATTATAACATAATGTCAATCCTCTCTTTCTCTTAAACGATCCCCATCCTTTCCTATACTGCGCAATGGGATCACAGTGATGGACCTGCAAAAAAATATTTCTAGGATCCTACATCCCCTTGTTAGTCCAAAAATTCTTTCTATGCATAGGAATAACATATCTTTCATTGTTTCTATCAGATCTATTCATATCACATATTCTTTCTTCTAGTTGTACCCTATGTTTCAGACTAGGACGAAATCTATCAAATATACCTAGATCCATTCTTTTGAAACAAAAATTTCCACTTATATTACCTTTATCAGAGCACCAAGATTTAAGATCTTACCTCTTTTCTTCAGATCAGACTTCTCTTCTTGGCATGGAGCTTCAAAAGTCAAGTAGAGTACTATGCACTACAGCGACAGATCTATGCACAGAGCTTTCTCTTTTCCTCAGTTCCCAGCAATCACAGTTTCAGGTCCTGGCAATGGAACCATTTGTTGGCACAGGGGAAGACCCAAGGTTCAACGCTTCAACAACACACCAACAAAACCCTAATTACTGGCCCTTTTGGCAATACCTGTGAAGAAAATGAAGTCTCACCCGAGATAGAGGAAAGGGGGGTTATAGGACTCAAGTGTCTACAACCTAGCTGGGACACAGATCTTTGATCACAATACTTAACAAAGAACTTAGCAATTAACGTTCATTAGTATTTGACCCTTATTCACATTGCATATTCAAACCCTAATTACAGAACAACACAGTATTCAACAAGATCCAAGTATGGTTAACCATTTAGCACATAACATCAAACAGATCTAGCATTCATTCATGTTATTAAGCACTAAGCTACTACATCAGATGTATCTAACATACTTAAAGATTCATCACTAAGCATAAATCACATCAATAACACAAAGAAATCACAACACAAGATATACCTAGTTCACCCCCAGTGTGGGGCTACGTCCACTAACTCTTCATCTTCTTTATTATCTTCTTTCAATCATCTTACATGCACAGAGCCTCAAAACCAACTTTGCATAGGACAGGATATCTACGCGCACTTTGCCAGATCCTCCTTCCCCGAGTTCAGCATAGCACAGAGCCTTCTTACAATAACTTGCACTTAGCTCTGCAAGTTCTCAACACATAGTATGCACAGAGCCTTTACAACTAATCACACTTAGCAACCTTTACATATCTTGCACAAATCCAACTTAGGTCTTCTCTTATATTATTCTTCTTACAATGCCTAGCTACTTATTTATACATTTACAAATGGGGCCTAAGCATGGGTAAACCCATGGGTTGACATCCCATACCTATTACATAAGCCCTAAACCCAAAAATCCCATAAAAAGGGGGCGAGATCCTGCGATCTCCACTTCACCTAAGCGCTCCGTCTTCGAACTGCCTATCGAAGTCCCAAAAATGGTCAAACATGACCAAGGTTCTCCACAACTTGGTCGAGGGCCAACACCTATCCTAGAGAAAAGATAAAAGAATGAATACAGTGAAAGGTAATATCATCAAAACCAGAAACATATCATATATTCTTATTATAAATGAAAACACAATGGTATAGATACACAGAAAAATATTTGTACAATACATCCGTAACATCATTTTTGTATCTACAAGGAAACATGTGACATCATAAGCAGACAAAACAGAGTGCAGAAATAGTTCATACAACATAATCCTATCTACTCAAGAAGGAGACAAATGCACAAAGAATAGTCTCATATACACTCATTAAAATCACAAATTTCCGAAATCCCTCTTTCTCTTAATTAACTCGGAAGTAATAGTATTGGCTTTCATTACAAAGGGAAAAAGTTCTTATTACATTCAATGAGATCTCTTTTATAAAACAAGAGAGACTCTTCATCTTTCATGGTTGTTCATTTCTTTCCCCCCCAAATTTATTTGTACATTTAAAAAGAATTATATGTTGGAGTTACAAATGGAAGATGAAGAGACCCTTGGGGGGTTACATTCACCCTATGGTAGTTTACAAATGATATTTATTAAAAAATATTATCCACTTAGTTGGTTGGTGTCGTCTTCTGTATTCTTTGAGTAATCCTTGAAATTTTTTTCTTTATCATGTTGATCAATATCTTCTGATGTTCCTCTCCTCTATCTCATCTTTCCATTTATCTATTGATGGTCCAATTTTGTTTTATGTGGCCTGAGATATGACTGTTTGAAGTCCGCATAGCCTGATCTTCAACTAAATTCAGGTTCCTTCTATGTTTTGCAATTTTGGACAATTTTCACTTAGTATATGCTAACATTTTTTATTCCATCATGTTTCTCTCTTTACCATCTTTCCATCTAGCTATCATGGGCCTAATGTTGTTTCCCGTAGCCTCGAAGATGGTTTTTTGAAGTTTACATGGCCATTTTCCCCCAAATCCGTGGTTTTTTGTTTTCTACATTTTCTGACATATTTTTTCACCTTTATGGATTGGATACCTCTTTCATTGCATTCCTCTATCTGATACCTTCCCAACGAGGTATCATGGACTCAATTCCGACACCTGTAGCTCAAGTTATGCTTGTTTAAAAACTGTCACTCAGCAACCGTCGATCAAGCATGTGGGTAAATCTGGGTCATTGATCCTCAACCTGCAAAAAGGAGTCCCACATGCATAATATAGTCAAAAATTAGTGATTTAAATGGTTTCTCCCCTAGAGATAGTTTGAATAAGAATATGGGCATGCATGGGACTTGTGGCTTGTAATATAATTTTAGCTAATTTTCCCTTTTCTAAAATAAAAATAAAAATAAAAAAGTATTTATATTAATCTACATCATATTCAATTATTAAAAATAAATAAAAGAAATGATTACCTCTAATCAACAAATAAAATTAAAATTAATTTAACCTTATTACCCTCATTAATGTAAAAATTAAAATTACTAAAATTACCCTACACCCCTTTGGATTTGAACCTTTGACCTCCAAGGAGTACACACATGTTTTTAACCATTAGGCCCATTCATGTTGTTTACTCCTCTTACCTATGAGAAACTATTAGTCAATGGAAATAAATAAATAAAATAAAATAAAATACAAAAAATAATAAATAAAGAAATAATAAAAATGATTATAATAATAATAATAATAATTAAAATACAAAATAATAATATCTCCCCCTCGTCGTCGGGATTTTGGTATTCTCACACTCTAACTTCTCACTTCACTCCAGTTCTCTGACGACAACGAGCTTAAACCCAACAATCACTTCACTTGTGATCATTCACTCCATCACTTCACTCCCAACGATGTCCTTCAAACACATAATATAATAATGCACAACCTTTAAAAAAATATTAAATAATACTTTAAAGTGGTGCATCCTCATCAAGGGTATACTAAAATAATACTTTTAAAGAAAATATTACATGGTTTGGTCATCGGGGTTTAATGTATCTTTGGAGTTTTGGTAAGATGATTTTGGTGGTCACGTGAGTCCTGACGATCACTTCACTCACAATCGTTCCCATGAATAAAAATAGTATTATGATATGCCTCTCTCTCTCTCTCTCTCTCTCTCTCTCTCTCTCTCTCTCTCTCACACACACACACACACACACACACACACACACATATATATTAAATAAAATATTTAAAATTTGTTATATGGTTATCGTCATTGGGAGGAAGGGAGGTTGTAATTGTTATTAAAAGGTAATTGTCGACGACGAAAACCATATAAACTCTCCTGACAATTGATATTTCCCGTGAGATTGGCTTAAGGTCTAACAAATATTATATTATAATATAATAATATTATATTATATTATATTATAATAAAGTTTCGAAGCATTTGGGAGTAAAGTTTCAAATATAAGTTCCATGCCATTCGGGAAGGGAGGAAGAAAACCCTAGAAAATAGGAATATCTCCATAAAATTAAGGACAAGTGTCTTGATCATTGATTTCTCATTGGAAATGTTATAAAGTACATGTAAGGGCCAATGGGGATGGGCCTAGGTTAGTACGTTAGGTTTCTAGTGGGTGAGGGGGAAATAAATGTTAGGAAATGAGAAACACTTCCACACTAAACCTATTAGAAGATAGGAAGAAATATTTAACCAATGAAGGAAATGAAAAAGAATACACACAATACACAGAGATTTTACCCTGGAAAACCAACATTTCTTGAGCATTTTTCTCTCTTGTTTTCTTATTCCTTCATAATAAAAGGTTACATGTCTCACCTTGGTCTAAACCTAAGACACAATCGACATCATACCTTATTACTTTTCACAAGAACAACCGTGTATCATGTTATCCACAATTCCTAGGGATAACTAAGGAGGTGATGTCTTGAGGCCCTCAGGTTGCAGACATCGAGTATTGAAAGACATCTTGACTAGCAATATCCACTTGCATAGACAAAGACCCACCCCACCACCACAATTCCAGGTTCATCATGAGAGTATCCACCACATTAGTTGGCCTCTCGAAGACATTGGGTCTTTCTCCATGAGGTACAAGCCAGGTATCATGGTGTGTGTCATTTCAATATTTGAGGCATTTGAGTTTGTTTCATTTAAAACGGATTTTGATTATGTAACATCTGCTTGGAAATTATGTTATTTGCCTTGTTTCACCTTAGTGGTTGGCATTGTGACCTAGTAAGTGGGTCACCCTTAGGGATAGGTTTTCTCCTAGGAGATCCTCTTGACAAGTAAGTGTGCCATTCCTGACCATACTTGTCACTTTCCACACTTTATCCCCTCATCTCCTTACCTTTTTGGATTTTCAGGTATACTGACCCAAGAAGGGATTGTCCCTAATTTCATGGGAAGAATGGGATGAAGATGTAACAATCCCTGTCGTTACGACTCCATGCGACGCAATGCAAAAGAAATTTTATTTTTAAAGAAAGAAAGCAACAAAGACAACAATTAATCAACACAACTCGACGATGAACACAACACCCGCAAATCAGGCAATAGACAACAACGACACGGCATACTGGCACATCATGCAATTGGATGAAACCAAGGAAATCAAATAAACAAATGAAATGACTAAGCTATGGGACAACATCAAGATCAACCAGATGCAACCAACATCAAATGACACAAGTAAATTGAACCTTCATGGTGAGTGAGGAACAAGCACAAACAAAATTTACAGCACCAGTACCAACATCAATTACAACGAACATTACGCCCACATTGAGAAGAACTTGACTTTGGTTAGGTTATCATTCACTTCTATCAATCAAAGAACACAATGATCCCCTCCTCAGGAACCATTCAATCACAAGGCGGTGGGAATGATAGTAACCAAGGCACGACATAACGTATCTAGACCAATAACCCATGAAAAATCCAATGCACTAGGAGACCAAATTAACTGTAAAAAAAAACAAGAAGACTATACCCAAGCACCCAATTGACAAGTCAACAAGACACAAGGGAAATATGACTACTATAACAATCATACATCACATTAAATTCCTGGTGCAACAAATTCTATTGCAAACATACATCAATTAAAGGAC
>SNQJ01S0128936.1:0-10794 GCA_010110895.2 Picea sitchensis | reverse complement strand
CGCACTACGTGCTCCATGGGTGCCATTCGCCTCTTTCCATTTTCTTTTCGCAACGTGCCCTTGAAGACGCACTACGTGCTCCAAGGGTGCCACTCACCTCTTGATTGAATTTGGTAGATGTCAAACCCCTGGAGTCAATACTCCTCTAGGTGATTTTGTGGGAGACTAAGGGCCTATAAGGAATAAGACCCATGCCTTATTGCGTGCCCCTAAGAATCATCATGAGAAACTGTCACAGTCTACCCTCACGACATTATGGATCTTCTTAAACTAGGTAATCGTTAAAATACAGTTCAAGCCACAGCAGGAATGCTAGTAGTTTGTGGTATGGTTGCTACCACACCTCTCCCTAAATGTCTTTGGTTTTCATGCGTGACCCCTCTACTCCAAATGTGAGTCTGGTCGTAAATGTATCGTTAGCCTGCATCCATCAACGAATCATGTCAGCAATAATAATCAATCATCATAACATCTAATCATATGTACATATGTCACATCAACAACATTCAAAACCTAACAGTCCACTCCCTGACTTGATCCAGCATCCAAGGGGTTTCATCGATGCCTCTGCATCCTCAATTTCCAAAGTACTACACACTCAGGAGAACCCAATCAATAACACTTGTCTATGTAAATACAACAAAATAACATATCATCAAATCCACAATATCTCATAATCATAATCAAAACAACCAATAGTATAATAACCTGGATCACTTGCATGCAAGTGTCCTCAAAGAATAAGTTCACTCATTGCATGCAAGAGTGGGATGTTACATACACCCCCTCTTGTTTTAAACTTTGTCCCGAAGTTTCACAACATATAAGTGCTGAAATAAAGTGTATCAAAGTATCATAAGTCTATCCATCAAACAAAAATGGAAACTGCTGACGCATATCGTATGCATCCTCCCAGGTTGTCGAGTGTGGACTATAGTTGTCCCACTGGACCTTGACCTGATCTACTATTTGACGTTGTATCTGTCGAATGCAATGCTCCAGGATGCAGATTGGCTCCGTCGTGATCACACCCTCGTTAGATACCTGCAAGGTACTCATGTCAATAACATGTGTAGGATCACTAACATGATGTCTCAAAACAAATACATGAAAAACATCGTGCATACGCCTCAAAGAATCAGGCAAGTCTAGTCGATAGTCCATGTGCCCCTTCCTTTCCACAATATCGAAATGTTCCACGAACCTAGGAGAGAGTTTATCACCCTTTCCAAACTTGATCAAACTCTTATGCAGTTTCACCCGCAAGAAGACTCGATCGTCAACTTCATAACTATGATCGACACGATGTGCATCGGCATAACTCTTCTACTGATCCTATGCTTCCTTGATCCATTGTCTTATTATTTTCATTTGATCTTCCATTTCTTGGATCGCTTCTGGTCCCACCAGGACCCTATCCTTAAGCTGATCCCAACTCAAAGGCATCTGACATGGTCGCTCGTAAAAAAAATCGAAAGGTGCCATCATAATGGTTATTTGATAACTGTTGTTATATGAAAATTCTATCAGTGGCAAGAATTCTTCCCAACTCTTTTTTTGGTCCATAATGTACATACGCAACATGTCCTCCAAGATTTGGTTTGTTTGTTCGGTCTTCTCGTTTGTATCTGGGTGATATGTGGTACTAAATTTAATTTGGGTTCCCAAGGACTCTTGGAAACTAGTCCAAAATCATCATGTAAACATCGATCCTCTATTGGATATAATCCTCTTAGGCATACCATGCAACCTCAATCTCACTGATGAAAACTCTAGTTATTTCAGGTGCCTGATATGTCGTATGCACAGGAATAAAATGAGCTCTTCGTCAGAGTGTCGACTACCACAAAAATTGAGTCATGTCTCCTTGCCTTCAATGGAAATCCAACAATTAAATCCATCAAAATGACCTCCCATTTCGATTCCAGAATAGCGTGTGGATGTAGTAGTCATGTCGGATGTCCATGTTCATCCTTCACCTACTAACATTCTAAACATATGGCCACGTAGTTGACTATGTATGCCTTCATTCCTTTCCAGAAGAATAAGGGTTTAAGGTCTGCCCTCATCTTCGTGACTCCAGGATGAGCCATGTACACTGCTCTATGAGCCTCGTTTAGGATCAAACTTCTCAACTGGTCATTGGGTGGCACGTAAATTCAACCTCTAAATCTCAATAATCTGTCATTTTCCACAATAAATACCTCAAATTTTTGTACCATCATTGTGTTTTCTCCGATAAAATCCTTGACCTCCTTATACCAATCATCGTCGTGTTGTAAAGTTAGAATATTTTCACCTAGATTCGTTTGAAGAGGCATCAATGAAAATATGTGTGGTCTTCAACTCAACGCATCCGCCACTCTATTCATTTTTCCCTTTATGTAAGTAATATCGAAATCGTACTCTCTAAGAAATTCCAACCAACGTCGTTGTCACGTGTTCAAGTTTCTTTGCGTAAAGATGTGTTGTATTCCACAGTGGTCCATTTTTAGTTCGAATTTTCATCCAATAAGGTAGTGTCTCCAAACTCTCAAGGCATAAACAATGGCTAACAACTCCAAATCATGCATTTCATAGTTCTCCTCATGCCTTCTCAACTTTCTCGATATGTAAGTGATCACTCAACCGTCTTGCATCAAGACTCCGCCTAACCCTTCCTTGTATGCGTCAGTGCATACCAAGAATTTTGTGTCCATGTCAGGGACCTTTAGTATCGGTGTTGTTATCAACAGCTCCTTGAGCCTACGAAATGCCTCCATGCATTTCTTAGTCCAAAAAAACTTCTTGTTCTTCTTCTGCAATTCCGTAATCAGATTTTTTATCTTTGAAAAACCCTCGACGAACCATCGATAGTATCCCGCTAAACCCATGAAGCTACGCACTTCGGGGAAATTTTCCAGCGCAGGCCATTCCATAATTGCTTCGACCTTTGCAGGATCCACAACAATACCTTCGTCGGAGATGAAATTCCCTAAGTAATGAATCCTTGATTGATAAAATGAGCATTTAGACAATTTCCCATACAATTTTTTCTCTTGTAGACACTGTAGTACCAAGCGCAAGTGCTCATCATGCTCCTCCATCGTTCAAGAGTAAATCAAAATATCGTCAATGAATACTTGCACGAACTTGTCCAAGTATTCGTAGAGCACCTTGTTCATCAAACTCATAAATACTCCAAGGGAATTTGTCAATCCAAAAGGTAAAACAGTAAAATCGTAATGTCCAAACCTCATCTTAAAGGTGGTCTTAGGGATGTTGTCCTCCTTGATCTGTAATTGGTGATACCCTGATCTCAAGTCGATCTTTGAAAACACCGTCACACCCTTCATATGATCAAACATATCATCAATCCTTGGAAATGGATGTTGATTCTTGATCGTTGCCTTGTTCAATTGACGGTAGTCAATGCAAAGTCTCCACGACCCATCCCTTTTTCATATGAAAATAGCAGGCGCACCCCACAGTGACACACTTGGACGTATAAGTCCTAGGTCCAACAACTCCTTTAGATGCATTCTCAACTCCTATAATTTCGGGTTGACATCTGATAAGGCATTCTTGGTATCAGTTCAGTTCTCATTTTTAGGTCGATGGTAAATTCCAATTCCCTCTCTGACAGCATCCCAAGTAACTCCTCAGGGAAGACGTCCACAAAATCTCTCACCACCAGAAGGTGTTCTAGACCTTCCGCTACTCCCTTGTCGTTTAACGCAAGGATCACATAAATATTACATCCCTTGTGCATTCTCATCCGTAGCTGCAAGGAAGAGATGAACCTCAAGGAAACTCCCTGGTTCCGACCTACAACCACGCATCTATGTCCCTCATCATCGACCAAGATCAACTGTTTCGTCTTACAATTGACTATCACCTCATGCGATTCCAACTAGTCCATACTGATCATGATGTCATAAGATCCTAATATCATGACATACAGGTTGGCCCTAGTGACAAACTCTCCCAGGTTAAGGCTACAGCCCGTAACCTTCCCACCAACCTTTTGTTTTTCCCCTAAAGCCATTTCCACAAAGATAAACTCATCATGTTTGACTGCCTTTACCTTAATTATTTTTAGCGTTGCACTAGAAATAAAACTCTTTGTAGCACCTGGATCTATCAAAATACTAAAGGTATGGTCAGTGATGGTACCTGATGTCTCGAGCATAGTTGACTAGTGCTCTTCCTGGTGACTATTCACCACTGCATGAATTTGATGCGCCTTGCCCAAATCTCCCACGGTAGTGGGTCCGGCTGATCCAGATGTTATATTCCTCTCCACTGGGCAGTCACGCTAGTAATGTGTCTCCCCACATGTCCAACACCATTTCTTTGGTCCAGTACTTTTGGTACTCAAAGTAGAAGTTAACCGTCCACCGGCCTGGAACCCTAGTATGTTATGTTGAACAGGCCTAAACTATTGTTGTTGCGGTCAACGTTGTTGTTGGTGTTGTGGTCCTCGGTAAGGAGTCCGTTGTTGAGGCATTGGTCGTCGAGGTGTACTAAAAGTGGATCCTCTCTGGAAGCCATGATATCTTGGTGAATTTATAGCTGGTGTTTAATGCTACTGCGCACCAGATGACACCTGCCCCGCTGATCTCACTGGAGTCCTGCTCTAAACCCCATTGATAACCTCATCCTCTGCTATGAGGGCCTTCTAAAAAAAATCATGCAAGGTTTGAGGCATAATAATCCTAACCTTTTCACGAATGTTGACATTAAGGCCAAAAATGAACCTATTGACCTTAAGTTTATCGGTATTCAGGTGCGGAGCATACCGAAGCAGCTCCATAAAATGGGCCTCGTACTCGGGCATTGTATGACCACTTTGTCGCAAGGCATTGAAATCGTTGAGTTGATGCTCAATGAATTCCTAATAGATACCTCTCTTAGAACTGTTCCTCGAATAGTTCCCATGAGACGTCTTCAACGACCATGTTCAAGTGTGGCAGGAGCGTCTTCCACCATTGAAGAGCACTCCGCTTCAGTTGAAAGATCGCCATGTGTACCTTCATGTTGGAGGTATAGTCGCGAAGTGAAAATCACATCGCCATATTCTCCAACCATGCCTCGGCAATTGTACCATCCGGGGCACCAAAGAACTCAAGAAATTTGACCTTCTCGAGTTCGCAGTGAATGCTACCAGTACCAACCGAAGCACGTAGTAGACCCTCAGGGGGTATCGACACCCTAGCCTCATCTCTATCCAAAAAACTGATCAGTGCCTTAGACATCCTCTAAAAGGACCTCATCAGCCCAACCACATCACCCACATCTACTTGTTCCTACCCGACAACTTGTTCATCTCCCTGGGGGTTATACCCCTTAGGCATGGATGATACTGGGGGCATCGCACCTCCTCCCCTAGCACCCCGTTGTCTACCTCCATGGTGTTCTCTAACCATGATTACCTACATGAATACAAATCATATTAATTTGCAACATTATAATCAAATATCAAATCAACGGAACCCGTAGTGATCCCAAGTCGCGGGTCGAACCGGATCTGATACCATATGTAATGACCCCTTTCGTTATGACTACATATGATGCAACACAAAAGAAAAAAAAAAATTAAAGCGGGAAGGAAACAACGACAACAATTAATCAACACAACTCGACGATGAACCAAACACCCGCAAATCAGGCAATAGACAATAACGACACACCATACTGGCACATCATGCAATTGGAAGAAACCAACAAAATCAAATAGATAAATGAAATGACTAAGCTATGGGACAAAATCAAGATCAACCAGACGTAACCAGCATCAAATGATACGAGTAACTTGAACCTTCACGGTGAGCAAGGAACAAGCACAAACAAAAGTTACAGCACCAATACCAACATCAATTACAATGAACATTACGCCCACATCGGGAAGCACTTGACTCTACATAGGTTATCATTCGCTTCTATCAATTGGGGTGTGCAATGACTCCCTCCTCAAGAACCATGCCATCACAAGGTGGTGGGCATGACAGTAACCAAGGCGCAACATAACGCATCTATACCAACAACCCAAGAAAAATCCAACGTGCTAGGAGATAAAATTAACTGTCAAAAAAAACAAGAAGACTATACTCAAGCACCCAATCGACAAGTCAACAAGACACAAGGGAAATATGACAACTATAACAATCATACATCACATTAAATTCCAAGCGCAACAAATTCTATTGCAAACAACATCAATTAAAGGATGTGATTATCCATCTATGAATTATTCCCTCGAGAATCCATTCTAAAATAATATGTATCAATTAAAAACCTCTCTTTTGTTTTTCAAGTCATTTATTAACATATAATTCCTTGTATCATCCTAAGTTAAATCCTTTAACCCTATCATTACCCTTCCCAAACATACATGCCTTAGATTATGATAATTGACATATCCACACTCTTATGCATAAGATAATGAGAAACTTGGGAAATGCATGACCCTAAAATGCCTTATCAATATTAAACCACATGAATAGAATTGTATAGCATTCATGTATATAAATACTCCATTTAATTCATTCGAGTACCTTGTAATCTATAAACTCCTTTAATTCCCTTTTTGGTATCAACAATGATATCGTTGTGTGACATTATCATTGTTATCTATTAATAATGGTTGTCTAGCATTTATATTGTTGTCTATTAAATACACTATATCGTTGTATATTATATATATGATATTGTTGTCTATTAAATATATGATATTGATGTCTATTAAATATATGATAATGTTGTCTATCAAATATATGATATTTTTGTCTAGTAAATGTATAAAATCATTGTCTATTAAATACATGATATTGTTGTCTATTAAATACATGATATTGCAAATATATGATATTGATGTCTATTAAATATATGATAATGTTGTCTATCAAATATATGATATTTTTGTCTAGTAAATGTATAAAATCATTGTCTATTAAATTAATGATATTGTTGTCTATTAAATACATGATAATATTGTTGAGTTAAATAACAACAAAGATCCATAGCTAAGGAACAATAAAATCCATAACCATAATATGCTAACTAACAACAAGCTATCTAACCAATGCTATCTAACAATAAAATCTCTTCCTGGAAATGGCATCATTGTCCAACACTAACTACGTTGTCTTAATGATAAATCGTTGTCCAACAATCATTCTCTCTCTTATTGATAAATCGTTGTCCAACAATCATTCTCTCTCTTATTGATAAATCGTTGTCTAACATAGTGTCATTTTCTATTAATAGTTGTTGTCTAACAAGAGGTAGATGTCTAGAAAATATATCGCCTAGGGTTCCATGCTAAACTTAGAAAAGCAAGGGAATTAAATCACCCATTGAGAAAGGTAAGACATTAGGCGTCAGGACAGCAAATGCAGAGCACAAACGGAAAAAAATGAAGAGATAGTCATTCAATAGAAACGTAGAGATTTATCATTCAAGACGTAGAGACTAATCATTCATTCAAAACGCCAGAGTCAAGTCCAAATTGTTGGGTGGGTACTGTATAAATCGTTGTGAGCTACTGGGTAAATCGTTGTGTATAATCTGGCTGAAATCATTGTGTAAGAAAAGGTGAAATCACTCAGAAATTCGTGGTGTAAATTCTATGTAATATGCCAAGAAAATTGTGGTGTAAATCTTGTGTAATATGCCAAGAAAATCATGTTGTGAATGTTGTGTAACACGCCAAGAAAAAATGCCTAGGGTGCTACCGTACGTGCTGGGAAAATTGCCAAGTAATTCGTTGTTGATAACTCTACATTTTGAGGAAAGGAGAACAGATAAAAGGTGGGTATGATTCACCCAGATTCACTGGGAAGGAAAAACAATTTATCCCCTTTTCCAAGGAGCCAAGGAATCGGAGATTAATCCTTCAGAGATTAATCATCAAACGCAGAGATAAGCATAAAAAAAATGCAGAGATAATCATAAATTAAAAAATGTAGAGATAACCATTCACAAGAAAACACAAAGGTTAATCATTCAGAACTGAATCATTGCAAAATGCAAAGAGTAATAACTCTAAGATTTGAGGGGTGGTTTCGTTGTGCCTAGAAGTGAATTCATTGAGCTATCAACCACAAATCTTCACAGAGTATGGTAAACAATAAATGTAGAGCATCAAACGTAGAGAACCAAAACAACTCTGAGAATCAAATGCAGAGACACAACGGTGGTGGACTGGAGAGAATAGACGCCCAGGAGAGAATTCCTTGGTGGTCAAAGAATGATCCTACAGTTATTATCCATGCATAGGAAAGCAAGGCATTTGAATCTAAGTCTTAAATATCGAGGTGAAGACAGTTGATTCGTCTCCTGGCCCACTGCTCAGGCACAGACTAATAACTTAAAGGATCACAAAACAGAGGATAAAAACACAAATCTGCATCCAGATCTTCTTCGTGGAGAAGCAAATAAAGAAATAAAAGAGCAGTCATTGAATAAATAAAATGTAGGCAGGAAATACAAGAGCGCAGTCAGTGAATAAATAAAATGTAGACAGGAGATACAAGAGCGCAGACAAGGTTGTTTCTGGGGCTCACTCTAGCCACACGCAAATGGAAAGTAACTCAGAATTAATGGATATTGGGGATAGCAAGGTTTATTACTGAATGAATCAAGCGATAAGGGGATTACAATTGTCGTAGAATACACGTGCAAGGAAATCTCATGGCAATGAAATATTCATCTGAGAACATTAAAATAAACAAGTGTAAATTAAATTTAATTGCAAGTAACAACTTTAACAGACGTACCTTATCCAAATGTGAATGCTTCGAATTCATTATCCCGTGCGTGCTCCTTCTAGCTCTCGCTTGCCAACCGATGTGACCTCACTGGTACCTCCCAGCCAATGCTAGGGGTACTCTTCTTCCCCATGAGCCCCCAGAGCTGCAAAGGGGCCACGCATACAATACCAGATAATGATAGCACCCATCTCACCTCGCAAAGTCGAGCTACCACTCATTACCCGAGCTGGGTATCCCAAATCCCACAAGAGAAAGTTCAGTCAAGATGAAATTTCAGCAGTGTAACGTTACGCAAGCCAAAATGAGGATCCACACTCTTCCTCCGCCATCCTTTTTATAGAGTTTTCTTAGTCATTAGTTTTCCAAAACCCTCATTAGATCCATTTTTCATATAATTAATTTCAAAAAACCTCCCCCGTACACATGTCGCTCGATCCCCTAGTTGCACCAGAAAATCAATTTTATTAATTAATTAAATCTTCCTATTTCCCTCATCTACCTAAAAGCATTCCTAAAAATGCTCCTCAGTGTCCCGAAATTCCCTTACAATTCTTAAATGACTTATGACTTACTTAATTCCTAGTTGAGTTCATAAATAGAAAGTTCCAAAGGCACGATTCCTTACTAAGTTAGACATTCATCTTTTTCTTTAAGTTTCCCCTTTTCTTTAAGTTTCCCTTTTTCTTTAAGTTTCCTTTTTCTTTTAAGTTTCCCACTTTTTCCTTTTTAACTAAAAAAATCAATTTAGCAAGTGAGATAAAACAACCATTTACCCTTTTAATAAATTTAATCCTTCATTTTAAATTTTTTACTTTAAAATTAAGTTTGAATTTCTTACCCCCCTTCTTGTTACATGTTTATTTTTAATTTTTTTTTTACCACGTGTTCTACTTAGACCTAGGTTTTAATTTCACTAGATTGGGCGACATTTTTTTTTTATTAGGAAAAATTGTTTTTAAACTTTACTTATCACATCATTCATTTTAAGGTCGACTAGGTCCTAAGAAGGCATAGTTTTCTAGGCACAAGTTTTATTCACTTACCAGTTAAAATCACGATGTGCCCTTCAAGACGCTCTACGTGCTCCAAGGGTGCCACTCGCCTCTTTCTATTTTATTTGTGTGATGTGCCCTTCAAGATGCACTACGTGCTCCAAGGGTGCCACTCACCTCTTGATTGAATTTGGTAGACGTCAAACCCCTGGAGTCAATACTCCACTAGGTGATCTTGTGGGAGACCAAGGGCCTCTAAGGAATAATTCCCCTGCCTTATTGCACACCCTTTAGAATCATCGTGAGAAATTTTCACAGTATGTCATCATGGCATCGTGGGTATTATCGAACTAGGTAATCGTTAACCTACAGTTTGAGCCACGACGGGAGTGATAGTAGGTTGTGGCAGGATTGCTGCCACACCTCTCCCTCAATGTCTTTGGTTATCGTGCGTGACCCATATACTCCAAATGTGAGTCTGGTCAGCAAGTTATCATCAGCCTTCATCCATCAATGAATCATGTCAGAAATAATAATCAATCATCATAACATCTAGTCATATGTACATATGTCACATCAACAACATTCAAACCCTAACAGTCCACTCCTTGACTCAATCTAGAGTTCAAGGGGTTTCATCGATGCCCTTGCATCCTCAATGTCCATAGTCTTGCACACTCAGGAGAACTCAGTCAATAGCACTTGTCTATGTAAATACAACAAAATAACATATCATCAAATCCAAAATATCTCATAATCATAATCAAAACAACCAATAGTATAATAACCTGGATCACTTGCACGCATGTGTCCTCAAAGAATAAGTTCACTCATTGTGCACAAGAGCGAGATGTTACAGAATTACAAGAGGCTTGTATCTAGAAAAAGATAAAATCCAATCATGAACCTTCTATATGCTCGCCCAAGGATCCCGAGGACAATGAAATGTCTCTCATAAGAAATTGATGGGACAAATGAAAAATAACTAATACAAAATGCCAACTAAGGTGGGGCATGTGTGGGCATTGTTTTTCATGCTTAGGTAGAAT
>SNQJ01S0128935.1:57698-70890 GCA_010110895.2 Picea sitchensis | reverse complement strand
GTTCATTCTTACTGTGTTTGCCTGAGAAAAGGGGTTGAGATTTTGGGTAGAAGGATAAAGATTAAATCTGAAGGGTCATGATCTGCATGTAGGCTTAGAACCCTAGCTTACTAGTCCGTAGGGTAAAATACCCAACAACAGGGATGTTACAAAATGGTATCAAAGATAAAGATTTAACAATGAGTTGGTATGAGTGAAGAGCCACCACGAATTGAGTAGATTCGTAGTTGTAATTTTTTTCCTATGGAAAATTTGGGGAAAAATGATAAACATAAGTGAAATCCCCGAGTTACGTGAATATTTCGAGTTTCATTTCTTTAGAGAAGTCAAAGAAGGTAATTCAACATGGTGAATCATCAATTGATATTAAACTGTAGAATGTTAGAGCAAGGAATTACCGAAGGGATTTTGGGGAGAAGGTTTTAGAAAGGCTTTGGATTCGAGCATGAGGTTAACTCTGAAGGGAGGAGTCTGATGGTATGAGCCGAATGGACGAGGACCATTGATCACATATAGGGTCAATCCTAGTCGTTCATCGAAAGTTAGGTTTCATAAAAGTCCTAAAGAAAGGTGTGAGTTGAAGTTTGGAGAAGAGAAGCCTAAGGGAAGAAGTCTGAAAGAATGAGAGCCATCAGATCAATCAGTGTTCATTCTCATCTGTCAGATCTCAGAGATGTTATTTTGGAGAAATGTTTTCGGAGGTCTTAAGGAAGGTTTCTGATAGGGATTATGATAGTGTTTCAGAATACAAGTTCGGAGGGAGTCCAACAGTTTTTTGGACTACGAGTTCGGAGGGAGACTGATAGTGTTTTATATTATGAGTTTGGAGGGAGTCTGACAATGCTTCGAACTGTGAGTTTCGGAGGGAGTCCAACAATGTTCGGACTACGAGTTTTTAGGATTCGCGTAGCCATAGATTGTAGATTTCCGATATAAGGCTCCAAAGAAAAGTTATGATAGGCCTATGGAGGTATAGCTACAACTTGGAAAGGACTAGAAGATTAAAGATTGGGATCAAAGGTTTGGATCTAAATACTATTACAACAATAAATTAGTGATTTTTCTGACAAAAATTATGGTTTTTGAATGTCTTCATCTTGCAAGGAATTTTTTGAGGGCCTAAACAATGTATTTAGAAAATCAAATTTGTATGAAACTATGTGTCCTTCTAAGACACACAATTTATTATTCTAAAATGATAGATCTCAGAGAGATATTTCCAAAAAGTTAAATTGTTCACCAAAGAGAGCTTGTATGAGGAAGTTACAACCAAAATAATCAAGGGTAAAAATTTAGTACCAAATTTCTTGTAGAGGGAATAAATCCTAGCTCAGGAGTCAGATTGGGGCCGAGGAGTAGTCTATGGAAATATCATGGAATGTAGAAGTCATCCATGGAGCCAAATTTGAGTCCTGGGTAGCTATAAATGCGGTGGGAGAGAAAGAGGAAGATGATAGAGTTGTTTGAAATCAAGTTGGGAAGCATGACAATGGATGAGTATGAGAAGAGGTTCTTTGAATTGTTAAAGTATGTTGACTTCATAAAGGATGAAAAGGTCAAAATCCAAATGTTTCTTCATGGGATACCCTCCTTATACAATGAAATTATACAATATGATAACCCCAATAGTTTGGAGGATACCATAAGGAGAGCAAGGCATCTCTATGAGCAAAGCAGAGGGAGGTCGGTCTTTCAAAAGAGTTGGAATGACAAGATGAAATAAAAGAGGGAGAAAAGGCAGATTGGTTTTAAGCCACCCCTTTTCAAGAATAACTCTTAATAAAATTAGCAACTCCAATCAAACCAAAATGAATAGAAGACAACAAATTCTTTTGGGAAAAGCCAAGCCAACAACCTGTACAATGTTGGGAGGACTTCCCTCACAAAGGAGAAAGAATGAGGACTTTCCACAACATTAAAGATGATGAAACAATGGAATATATGGGAGGAACCATCCCAAGTATTTATGCATCCTTGGACAACAAGCAAGAAGAATAGCATCCCCCCATGATTGAAGTAGAAGGTAAGATTGATAACCAACCCATAGAAATTTTAATTGATTCTAGAGATAGCCATAGTTACATAAACTCTAACATCATTGAAATAGTTTACTTGCAAAGGAATAAGTATAATAAATATTGGTTAGTTTAGTTAGCCACGGGGGTTAAGAGAAAGATCAATGAGTTGGTTAAATATTGTTTGATAGAAATGAATGGAATCAACACAAAGGTAGATGTGAACATTATACCTTTGGGTTTATATGACTGTCTAATTGGCATAGATTGGTTGGAAAAACACCATGTTTTCCTAGACTGTTAGAAAAAGACAATAATTTGTCTTGATGAGAAAGGGAAGAAAGGAAAGATTCAAGGCATTCTGAGAGATATAGTTGTTAGAGAAATTTCAGCCATGCAACTGAAAAAGAGTTTCAAGAAAGGATGTTAAATTTTTTCACCCCACATGGAAGAGGAAGCTAGTGATAAAGTGGCAAGTCTTGAGGACCATCCGGTGTTAAAATATTTTGAAGATTTTTTTAAGGAGAGCCCAGAATTTCCACCAAAGAGATACATTGATTTCTCTATTGAGTTAGTGCCAGGTGTTTCCCTAGTGTCCAAGACACCTTACAAAGTGGGCACACTAGAACTGAAAGAGTTGCAGATGCAACTAGAGGAGATTTTGAGGAAGGGGTATATACACCCAAGTGTGTCACCTTGGAGAGCTTGAATTCTTTTTTTGAAGAAGAAATATAGGACCTTAAGGCTATGTATTGAATTTAGACAGCTGAATAAGGTCACTATAAATAATAAGTATCCCTTGTCAAGGAATGATGATTTATTTGATTAGCTGAAAGGTGAAAAAATATTTTCCATGATTGACTTGAGATCATGCTGTCATCAAGTGAGGATAAACGAAGAGTATATCAACAAAAAAATGTTCAAAATAGGGTATGGGAATTATGAATTCACGGTATTTCCATTTGGATTATCAATGCCTCGAGTGTTTTTATGTGTCTAATGAATGGAGTGTTCAGGGAGTACATGGAAAAGTTTGCAATTGTTTTCTTAGATGATATTCACATCTACTCTAAGTGTGAAGAGGAGCATGAGGAGGATATAAGAATGGTGCAAAAGGTTTTAAGAGATCATAATTTGTATTCCAAGTTAAGTAATTGCATTTTTTATCAAAAGAGGATCCATTACTTGGGGCATATAATTTCAGTAGATGGGATAACAATCGATCCCAAGAAGACAGAGGCCATTAAAGGATGGTTAGTGCCAAGGAATGTGACAAAGATCAGATCATTTATGGGTCTTGAAGGTTACTATTGAAGATTCATAAAATGGTTTTCAAATATTGGAATACCAATCACCTCTTTGCAAAAGAAGGGAGTGAGGTTCGAACGGACTCCAAAATGTGAAGAGAGTTTCCAAAAGTTGAATTTTTTTTGACTAGTGTGTCCATATTAAAGATTGCAAATCCAAATGAAAGACTTTATAGTGTGCACATATGCATGCAAGGAAGGGCTTGGTTGAGTTCTTCGTCAAAAAGATCATGTGGTATGTTATGAGTTCGGAAAATTAAAAGAACATGAGATAAATTATGCTACTCATGATCTAGAGTTAACAACAATTGTACATGCATTAAATATGCGGAGACATTATCTCATGGGGAAGAGGTTTGAGATAATAACATACCATTGTGGTCTGAAACATTTATTTGGACAACCAACATTAATGCTAGGAAATCTAGGTGGGTGGAACTTCTTAGTGAGTATGACTTCGAAATTAAACATATAAATCAGGTGGTTGATGCATTCAACAAAAGATCTCATGAAGTGCATACTTCAACCATCAACATGTACATGATAGATTTAAAAGATAAAATTATCAACGTAGCAAATTTAGATAAACTTTATTTGCAAATAAAATAAAACTTACAGCAAGAAATTTCACAACAGAAATTTAAAAATTATAAATTGAAAGAGGATGGAATCCTCTTGTACAAATGCAAGGTGTATGTGCCAAATTCCATGGAGATGAAAAATACAGTGCTGAGAGAAATGCATAATGTGTCATATGTTGGGCACCCAGGATATCAAAAATCTATTACAGCTCTACAAAATCAACAGTTTTGTCCAGGAATGAAGAAAGAAGTAGCTAACTACATATCCCGATGTCTAGAGTGCCAAAAGGTGAAAGTGGAGCACAAACATCGAGCAAGGATATTACAACCATTGCCCATTCCAAAATGGAAGTGGGAAGTGGTTACAATAGATTTTATTACAAAGCTACCCAGAACAGTGAAGCAACATGATTCCATCATGGTGGTGATGGAAAAATTAACTAAGGAAACACATTTTATTCATGTGAAGACAACACATAAGGCAACAAACATTGCAAAAATTTACATGAAGGAAGTTGCTAGGATACATGGAGTGCCTAAGGAAATAGTTTCAGATAGAGATTCCAAGTTTACATACAAATTTCAACAAGGTTTTTTCAAAGGATTTGGGACAAATATGAATCTTAGTACAACATATCACCCAAAGTCAGATGGGAAAACATAGAGGACCAATAGGATAATTGAAGACATGCTCATAATGTATGTGACGGAATAGCCATCAAAATGAGAAGACTATATCCACTTAGTGGAGTTTGCTTATAATAATGGATATCAAGCCTCATTAAAAATGAGTCCATTTGAAGCTTTGTATGGAAGGAAATATAACACACCAGTGAGTTGGGAGAACCCAGCAAACATAGCCATCATTGGGCGAAATTTGTTAAAGGAAATGGAAGAGCATATGGCAAGGATCATGAACAATTTAAAGGTTTCCCAAGTGTTGGCAGCCAATTCACATTTTTCTACTGTCCTATAAGCTGCCTACACCAATGTTTTGCAAACATCAACTTTTCGTCGCAATTTTCAAATAAACGACACTTTTATTTTTACGACATTTGCACATTTACCTTCGTTTTTGTTTTCACGACTGTAAGTGTGAAAACTTGGTCTTTCGAAGTCACATTAAAATCATTATTGAATTGTCGTTATCCTTCTTGTCGATATGCCTATTGAGATTACATGTTACTTATCATTATACAGTTTGCAAAACTCTTTTGATCTGCACTCATTTGACATTCTTTGATTGATCATGTAGTTTCGTTTCATGAGTGATTAAGTTTGTGATTCATTGACGATTGGATTTATTTTTTCTTTGATTTGATTGACCATTGGTTTCATAAAGATATATAGGTGTTATGGTTAAACATTTGATATATTTCATTTTGACACCTAGTTTCAAAACGCATTGGCACATTGGATAAACTCTTGATATGAATTGATACAATGCATTGTTCCAACAAAACATTGGTATTAGTTTTGATTTGTATGTTGGGTGTTTAAAACTATGGCATAACGTTGATTGCGCGCGTTGGTTTATACACTTACCATTAGTTTCATTGGTCGGCCAAGTGACATGATTGTTGAACTATACTATAATGGGTAGAACAACTATAAGCCGGCGGTTGTACTTTGGCAATAACTATTATGCATGGTAGAGATAAGCTCCACCACCTTCGCACGGTAACATTAATGTCTATCCCTTATCCCCGTTTACCTCTGTTAGCTTGGGTAACCCTTCGTGCACTCTACTCTTGTGTATGCTATGATCCAAACCCTAGCTCATTCACCATGTGCTCAGCTCCATGGCACCGGTGGTGCGAATCGAGCCGAACGGTAGCCAAGCCTTGCTACTGTTCGACAATGCCCGGAAAGACTTAGAGGATAACGGTTGGCTCACCTTCGTGCAGAGGTTTGAGGGTTTTAACTTATTTGTCGCACAACAGTTCGCTCTAAATTTTGATGGCTGTAGAGCCAAGGTGGGTGACATTCAGTTGGAAATCAAGGAGGAGTTTATTAGTTCTGCTACAGGGTTACCCTCCTCGAGACAACGTTGCTTCAAAAATTCGAAACTGGAAGAGGTTCCATGGCCGCTACTGTTCGTCTCGTGAAAGGTCACTTCTTGTGACAGAGGTATGCCCATCTCCATGCTTAAACCACGATGGCATGACCTTTTCATAATAGTTAAACAATTCATGACCTGTGAAGGTCGATATGGACTCA
This sequence comes from Picea sitchensis, assembly GCA_010110895.2. Taxonomy (NCBI): domain Eukaryota; kingdom Viridiplantae; phylum Streptophyta; class Pinopsida; order Pinales; family Pinaceae; genus Picea; species Picea sitchensis. Next base: position 64,767 of record SNQJ01S0128935.1, on the reverse strand, counting down.
TCTTTCTCTACCACCTGCGTTTGTTAATGAAATGAATGGGATACCCGTTGAATATGCCCTTTTACTTCCAGCGTAGACTATATAAAATGTCGAAAAGGTTTAAAAGGGAGAAGGCCGACAGTAGCCTGTTCCACCATGGACTTATTAATCTTATCATTGTTTATCACTTAAGTCTCCACGGTGATAGCTGATGAGCTTTCATCGCTCGAAATGGTTTTGATGATACAGACCCTGTCTAGGTTGACAAGCCTGTGGTTAATGAAGCCAAGGTCGAGCCATCTGTGCCCTTCCATGTCCTACTACCCTCTCCTAAACCCTCAGTCGACCCTGATGTTGACTTACCCGACGCTATAACTGAGAAGGCCGAGGCTATAGAAAATCCTGTGAGCAGAAAGGCCAAGGCAAACCCTATTGTTGATGCTAAGGGTAAAAAGAACGCTCAACTAATTTCGAGAATGGCTAGGAATAAACCTAAACCCACTACTGAGCAAAAGCCCATAGTCCTTAGTGAGGATTCAAACTCTGACATATAACGTTTCCTATCCAGTGAGTACCCTTACTCACAGGGTCTGTGCCCCGAGCCACCTTATGTTTTCGTTTCAAACCTTCCCCCTTGCCTAAGAAATAATCCTAGCTACCCTGGGATCAAACTACCTAACGAAACCCTTGGCAATATAATCAAACCCTCACCTTCACTTTCGAAGCCCACACAGTCGTCCTGTGACCAATGTGATTTGTGGTTGGAACGATACTACATCGACGTCCCCCTACTTCAATCGAAAATCCAATCGTTGGAAAGTCAAGTTGCAGTGTTGACTAGCCAAAGAGACAAACTCCAAGCAACTGATAGGGAGCAGAGAACCACTGGTTCCATCATTTTCAAGAATGTTGAATCGGCCACAGCCGTGGTCAACTCCAAATTGTCATGATCAAGCTGTCTGCTCGCCATACAGGTATGGATTTTGATATCGTTTTTGTTGTGTGAATGACTAGGATTAATATAGTGATTTGAATTTGGTCTTCGAATAGCTCTGTTTATATTTCAAAATGGCTCTGTCATAATGTGGTCATCCTGTATATTCTTCGCTTTGCTAAAAATAAATGGAATTTCATTTTGGATACATGATTTTATCATTCCCAGTTTAGTCATTGATAGATTTTTATCGGATTTGATTGGTTTTTGATTGGATTTGATTTGTTCGAGTTAACAAAATTGATGGTTTGCTTTCAATTGGATTTGTTTTGTATCTACTCTGAACAAGAAGTTTTCATGCTAGATTTAGAATACGATCATGTTTTGATTTGATTTAGTTTGTATGCTGTGATTGTCGAATGATTGTGAGTTTGGTTGTTACGATATTTTAATATGCTGTGTCATATAATTTTCAAAGCTGGAATACAACTCTGATCGTTTCCAATTTGGAAAGAACGACTCTGTTTTTACGGAAACAATACTCTCATTTAAACCTGTACAAATAATATTCACGCCCGAATCGTGGAACGATTTTGATTTGCAGTGACTATGTTAAACTCCAGTTGTTCGATTCGCTTGATTAGATTGTTGTGTATCTTCAGTTAGTATGATCATTTTCATAAGTTAGATTCATATCATAAATGCTGCTCTGTTTGATTTTAATTTGCAAAACGAATTGGTCGACCTATGTATCTCCATCAAATCCGGTTATAATTCGTTTGAATGGAACGATTTTGATCAAGGTCAATCGATCTTGTTTGCCCCAATTTGCAATGACAAATGATCTGATAGTTCTTACGAATTCTGTTACCAATTAATTGATCCTGTTATGATTTCATTTGAATTGATTTTTGCGCCAGTTTGAGTTGATCCACTCATGGAATGAATCGTTTGCTATGTTAATACAGTTATAACGATTTGAAAATGATTTTGTTTGGATTCGATCGTATCTCCTGTTGATAAGGCAGCATAACAATTGCCTACAATTTGTTTGATTATATCGGTTTCAATTGGATATGAAACGATTTCACAACTGTTTGATTATGATTCTATTCACCCGACTTCGTGGTAACAAACGAAACAGAGTATGCGTATCTCTGTAGTCATTTGATTGATCTTGATCCTGTTTGATTTCGAATGGTATGACAATTTCAATTTCAATGATTCCTTTTCAAATAGATATTGGATGTTAATTGAATTTAATTCTTTAAAAGATTTTCAATCGATTTTAATGCTGATTCTGTTTCTTATTTAGACCAGCTGCAGAATCACAAGATTCTGTAACTAGTTTATAGAATTAGATTTTTATCATTTTATTAATAAAGGATCCTTCTAACTTGTCCATTTTTTACCCTTTTCAGGTAAATTCGAATTGCATGGGACATGCTAGACAGTCTATGGGATATTTGTGTGTTTTAGTTTTATTTTAGGTTCCTAGTTTAGTCAGACTTGGGATATCTTCCCAGATTTTATGTAAATAGTTTTGATAACTTCCACAGGGATGTTTTACCCCGTGGAAGCTCTTTAAATACTTATTATTTTTTGTAATAAGGATCATCCCCACTTGTGGGAGAACCAGTCTATGGATTTCTAATACAAACTGAGACAGGAGTTGATGTTTTGCTACATCTTTCTCTTTTCAATATATCAATTTTTTGTTTCAAGTTTATGCATGTCGTTTGCAGTTGATTATAGACTACTTTAGCTATCATAGTCTATTGCAGAATGATGTGATTTAATTAATGTGATCCATGTCTGATTTCTTTCATTACTTTAATAATACAACAATTACTTTGTTCAGTTAATGAATGACATATTACTCTTCTTCATCAATTGAATTATCTTGTATAAGTCTTTGCATACAGGTTTATCTAACTCTGAAGATTTATAAATCATAAGATTGTTGTAGATTTTTATGTCTTGTTTGTCCTGTAATTATAATTGAATAGCACTGCAGCTATCGTTTACGAGAAACTCCTGGATAATTCGGTGTGGGTTTCCTCCCTCCAATCAACTAAGACAATCATTACACGCAGGACAAATCTGGAGCGTTTCTCTAGGTCAGTTTGTTATTTGTTTGTTTGGTTAATTAGTTAGTATAATTTAAGTAGTTTAGTTAGATATATGTTAGTTAGATGTGTAGTTAGAATTAGTATATTAGTTGTTTAGTTTAGTTAGTTTTTTGTTTTATTTCTGTTCATAAAATTATAAAATCAACAAAAAATATCTCTCTCTGTCTTAGGGCAGAATGCAAATGAGTTTTTCGGGTTTTATTCAAATCTGTAAATTGTAGATATTGTACATTTTATGAATAAGATTTATTTATGTTAGTAGTTAGATAGTTAATTAGTTAGAATTAGTATAGTATTAGTTAGTAGATTGTAGATATATAGAATAGTTAGATTAGTTTATTAGTTTGTTTTAATAGTTTGTTTAGTTAGATTAGTTTATTAGTTTGTTTAATAGTTAGTTTTAGTTAGATTAGTTTATTAGTTTGTTTAATAGTTAGTTTTAGTTAGTTTAGAATAGTTTTCCTTTTTTTTTCTTAGGACCTTAGATCGGCTAACGGAGCCGCTAAACCCATTAGGGTGGTTCATCCCAAACGGCTTGGGTTATTAGACAACCCCGGACCGGTTCCACTCTTCCAGTTGACGGACGATCAATTTCGCTTGCCAACAAATGGCACTAGAAGGAGGGCCTGAATTTAATTAATGGCACGAGGTGGTCGCAAGACTCCTCCACCACCTAATCGCTCACCCATAGTGACTAGAAGCCATTCAAACGATACTATTCCCCCTCAAACAACAACTACTTCAACCGACGATCCATAGATCACAGTTGAGCGAGCAACCCCTAATCCTATAGGTGGTGACATACAAGAGATTGTCCGCCAATCTCTTATAAAAACACATAGTGCCTTAGCCCGTTTGAGGCATCCAAACCGTCCGTGGGGCCAACCTTTGGATTTCTCCGATATCAGAGAACAATTAGGTGACACTAACCTCACTGTGAATCCTACAGATCCAAACCCAAATCCTGTTGTAGGAGGATCCAGAATACCTCCTTCACCACCTCCTTCATATCCTTCCTCTTCTGGAGGAGATTCCTCTGACGAAGGAAATTCCCCTTCTCAGCCTTCCACACCCACTACACCAATGGAAAATCAGAACAACCCTGCTAGGCCCTGGCTTGACCAGGATGTCGTAGTTATACCTGGAGCTCAACATCCTTTACCTAAACACCCGAAGAAATGGCTTCCCAAGTTTGACCCTGACTCAAAACAGATCGTTGAAGATCACATTAAGAAGTTTATGTTAGACATAAGACTCCGCAATGTCGAACATGAATATGTTGTCTATAGGTTGTTCCCGTATACCTTTGAGGGTAATGCATCCACATGGTACTTTGCCCAACAACCCCATACCATCGTGTCTTGGGAAAAGTTTGAGTCATGCTTTTTGGAAAAGTTCAGAGACGGTAAGCCTCCGGAAGTCCTAGTCATAGATCTTTCTAGCTTAAGAATGAACCCAAAAGAAAAAGTTAAAGACTTTAATCAAAGATTCTTAACACTCAAAAACTGAATCCCTGCGGATTCTATGCCTGCCGAGAGTCTTATAATAGCATACTACACCAAAGATTTGCATCAAAGTATAGCTATTTGGGTTAAACGATCCAAGAAATCCACGTTGTTAGAAGCCTTCGAGGAGGCCAGCCAGATTGAAAAATACATACTTAGTCTTAAAGACTCTACTAGCAATGAAACTAAGACTAGTTCTTCTTCCAAAAAGAAGATTGAAATCCTCCCCAGACCCACTCAAAGTAAAACACAACCTGAAAGCTCTGATTTGGAAAACTTAACTAAAGTTGTTCAAAAACTGTCAAATCAAGTTATAGACTTAAAAAGGTCAACCGAAGAAGCTTCCTCGACCAAAGGACCTTACAAACCCCCGTTCTGGAAGCCTTTTCCTACCAACCGACCTAATCCAACCACCGAAGGCCTTAATCTAGAAAGTCTGCAATGTGCCCTTCAAACAATTCTAGAAGCCCAAGATAACTTGATGCCTCCTGAGATCCCTAAGGAGGTAGTTGAAAAAGAGACAGTTCAAGAAGACGAATCTTCTCCAAACATTTTTGGACACTTCTCGGATAACATCTTTCAAGCTAACTTCGAGATAGTACATCCTTATAACACTAGGAGTAAGACAACAAACAAACCTTCTTTCGAAAATACTACAACTTCGCCTCCAAAGCAATCTAAATCAGCTGAGACTAAACAGAGTAATGTGAGCCCCAACTTAGATTATGATGTAGTTGAGGATCTTAAAAAGTTAAGGGCTAACATTTCTATTTATGAGTTATTGAAATTTCCATTTTTGCTTCAAAAAAAGTTACAAAATATCTCGGAGAATGGAAAAAATGGTAATTCTAATGGTAACAAGGTTGTGGAAAACAAAGCTCCCCAGAAGACTTCCACAAAAAAAAATCTTGATCCTCAATATAAAGGAAGCCTTCCTGTAAATAATTTAAATAATGTAGATAAAGTAGCCGTAGAAACTGCGAGTAAAAAGCCACAAGCTACTACTCTTAGTACTCACAAAAATGTACCTCCTTTTTTGTTAACATTCAAGATCTTTAATAGAAACGTGCACAATTGTATGGTAGACTCAGGAGCATCATCCAATGTGATGCCTTGGTTTGTTTGCCAAAATATTAACGCTGAAGTTGAACCGTCGACTTTAAAAATCATACAACTTGATCGGACAAATGTCAAAGTTATAGGCGAACTAAAGAATGTGCTTATTAGATTATCGTCTAACCCAAAGGTTCATCAAGTTATTGATATAATTGTTGTGGATATTCCAGAAGTGTATGGTATGTTTTTAAGCAGGGACTGGTCGGAGCAGCTACATGTTTATTTTGCAACAGATTGGTCCCATCTATGGCTTCCAGAAAACGACAAGCCTAACAAGATAAAATTGAATCGTGAGCGCTACCTTAAGTTCATGGTCACATATTTGAACGATCCTAACGAACCGTATACACCTTCTGCTGATTCACTTGAAGTACAAGGGATGGACACCTTCTTCAGCAATTTCATGGCTGAGGCTTCACCTATCGCCAATCCAGAACATCAGTCCGAGATTGTAGCATATACGCAGCCAACAAATTCTACGCAACGGTCTCATGTACCCGATGGAAATCAAATTTGGTCTCTGTATTTCGATAGGTCAAAGTACAAAGAAGGAGCCGGAGCAGGCTGTGTCATTATCGATCCGGCAGGTAACAAAACATCGATGGCATGTAGGTTGGAATTTGAATGTACTAACAATACTGCAGAATATGAGGTTTTACTGCAAGGTCTCAGAAAATATTTGGATATGAACATTCAAAATTTAACCGTCTTTGGCGACTCTGAAATAGTGGTTAGACAGGTAAGAGATCCTATCCACTGTCTGTCTCCGCATCTCAAAAGCTACCAGTCTGAGGTATGGAATTTAATGAATAAATTTTATGCTTTCAATATAAATTCTATTCCTAGATTAAATAACTCTGAAGCAGATTTATTAGCTAATGTAGCTTCTAAACTTCTTCCTGCAGAAGGCTTATCCCCAGATGCATTCTCAGTTGAGCTGTTGTTTCGGCCATCCGTTCCCGACAACATCACGAACTGGAGAGTATTTGACGATGATCAGTAGATTATTAACTTTCTGCACATGGAAGAAACCTTTCAAGGCGCGGTGATAGACGAACACATGCACAACGACAATTTGCACGATTTCACGGTAATACCAGATCCGAGAACTCCTGAATCTTCATCGGATATGGTAAACTCGATCCCTAAATCTGTAGTTAGATTAGAGAAGTTTTATGATCTTCAAGATAAATTTAAAAAGACGGCCAATTGTAAAAACAATAGTTCCTCGTTATCTTATGAAAAAGTAAACTTAGGAATTAATGAAAATCCTCAGTGCATTAATCTAGGGTTGGGATGTTCTCAACAAGAAAAAGCTGCATTCATTAAATTGTTCAAAGAATTTAAAGATGTCTTTGCATGGACGTATGATGACCTTAAAACTTTCGACCCTAACATCATAC
>SNQJ01S0128935.1:44994-57648 GCA_010110895.2 Picea sitchensis | reverse complement strand
ATACAGCATGTCATCCCAATGAAGCCCCAAACCTTACCCTTTCAACAAAAACTGAGGAAAATGCACCCCAAGCTCGAACCGACCGTTCAAAAAGAATTGAATAAGCTCCTAAATGCTAAGATAATTTTTCCTGTTAGGCACACTCAATGGGTTTCTAACCTTGTCCCAGTCTGAAAAAAAAGTGGGGAAATCCGACTCTGCATCGATTTCTGAAACCTTAATAGAGCGTCTGATAAAGACAACTATCCTGTCCGGCCCATGGAACAGATCCTTCAACAGGTATCTGGTTCTGAGAGGCTATCCTTACTGGATGGTTTCTCTGGATACAACCAAGTCCTGATGTCTCCACCAGACCAACTAAAAACTACCTTTCGTACTCCGTGGGGCACTTATGCTTATCGTAAAATGCCCTTTGGATTGATTAATGCTGGTGCCACTTTTCAGAGAGCAATGGACATTGCTTTTCGAGGCTTAATCAATCAGTCCATTGTAGTTTACTTAGATGATGTGACTGTATTTTCTAAAAATAAAAACGATCATCTAGCTCATTTATGAGCCATCCTACTGCGATGTCATAAATACGGCATCTCCTTGAATCCCAAAAAATCCATCTTTGCAGTAGAATAGGGTAAACTCTTAGGATTCATTATGTCTAGCGAAGGGATGATTATTGACCCCGAAAGGACTCAAGTAATTGCAAAACTTCCCCCTCCTACATCCAAAAAATCTATGTAGTCTTTCTTAGGCCAGATTAACTTCGTGAGAAGATTTGTCTCCAGTTTCTCCGAAATGGTCAGGCCTTTACATAATTTGATTAAGAAAGACACCCAATATCACTGGGGACCCCTAGAAAATAAAGCTTTTAATGCAATAAAGAAGGCCATAATAGATGCTCCGTCTCTCATGAGCCCTGATTTTTCTCAAGACTTTACACTCTACACTTTTGCTTTTGACCGTTCTTATGCCGTCGTCCTAACCCAAAAGAATGCCGAGAAAAATGAAGTACCCATTGCCTTTATGAGCTCTGCTTTCAAAGGCGCTGAACTTAATTACCCAACGGTAGATCGGCAAGCCTACGCTATTTTCAAAGTATTCAAGCACTTCCGGTCCTATATTTTGAGGTCAAGGACGAAAGTCATCGTCCCCTACCCAGCCGTGAGGAACCTGTTAGTGCAAAAGGAGCTAGGAGAAAAGAGAGCCAACTGGGTCACCTCCTTACAGGAGTATGACTTAGAAATCACCCCATCTCAGATAGTGAGAGGCCAAGGGTTATGCAAGTTAGTTGTTGATTCAACAGCAGGACAACAAGAGGAAAGCGATACGTCAAACCTAGGGCAAAGCGATCAAAGTTTAATCTGTTGCGCACAAAACTCTATCAATCCTTGGTATGATGATATAAGATTCTGTATTGAACATGGGTCAGCCCCCCGTCACCTGGACCCTGCCAAAAGAAGAGCATTGAGATTAAAGTCTGCCTCCTTTCATCTGGTTAATGGTGTTCTGTTTTGTCAAAATTTTAACGATGTACTGATGCGTTGTCTTGAAAAAGACAAAGCAGAAAAAGTCTTGCTAGAGTTGCATGAAGGAGAAGCTGGTGGTCATTTTGGTGGTGACACCACTGCCCATAAGGTTTTGAGAGCCGGTTATTACTGGCCCATGCTTTTTAGAGACGCCCATGCCTTGTGTCATAAATGTATCATTTCTCAAAAAGCATCAGGACGGTTACAAAAACCAGACTTTCCTTTGCAGCCCGTTTCAGTAGATTATCCTTTTTAGCAGTGGGGCCTTGATATCATAGGTCCAATCAACCCTCCATCCTTGCAACAGCACAAGTTTATTGTGGCAACCACAGATTACTTTACTCGATGGTCTGAAGCTACTGCGTTAAGAACTATCAACACCAGTCAGGTAATTGCCTTTCTAAATTCGAATATTATCACTCATTTCAGTATCCCTGACTGTTTAGTTTTCGATAATGCTTCTTACTTTTCCTCTCTTGAGATGTGGGAGTTCGCTTTGGAAAAAGGAATTAAGCTGAAGTATTTTGTTAGTTATTAACCCCAGGGAAACGGATTGGCAGAATCGACAAACAAGAACTTGATTAAAATCATCAAGAGAACGGTGGTTGAAAATCACAAAAATTGGCACAACGCACTGTTGAATGCGTTATGGGCTGATAGGGTAACGCCAAAAGATGTTGTAGGTAACTCCCCCTTTTTTCTCGTTTATGGTAGAGAAGCAATTCTGCCACCTCACATTCTTCTTCCTTCACTACAATTGTCATAGAAAATCCAAGAAGAAGATTGTCCCCCTTTGGAAAACCGAATTAACACTTTGATGAAGCTAGAAGAGGTAAGAGCCCAAGCTAAACGTAAGTTTGATCAACATCAACTATTGGTTAAAAGCTGGTTCGATTCTAATTCTACTTCTGATAGGAATTTTGAAGTAGGTGACCTCGTCCTAAAATGGGACAAACCACATGAGGGAAAGGGAGAGCACACAAAATTTCAAAACTTATGGCTTGGACCGTTTTTAATTGCTGAAAAATTGGGTCCCAGTTCCTTTCGTTTTGAAAATCTTGAAGGGCAGCCTGACACCTACCTGGTGAATGGCCAAGCCCTGAAAAGATACTTTGCTTGATGACAACCCTTGTATATTATGTACATATTTTTCTTTTGTTTGCCTTTTTCGTTTGCTTTTTAGTTTTTGATTTTTCTTTGAATTCTTTAGTTTGTTTTTTCTTTGAAATACACACACCTGTACACTAAGCTATTCAGACAAAGACAATAGAAAATTCCTTCGCTAAAATAACTGCTAAGAATAAGGTATAAACATCAATGGTATATTTCTGAAATTTATATCTATGTTGGAAAAGTCTGTTGTTTGAAAGAAGATGACTGATTTCGATTTCTGAGTAAAGCTTGTCATGATCATCTATTATCTTTTTACGCTGTCCCTATTCCGTAAAGGAATGACTCAGAAGATGTCTCCCTGCCTTAGGAAGTCATTTTTGTAAATGAAACATCTCTGGATCCTAATAAAGGACAGTTCTAAAAATTCTGATGAGGTCTAAAAAATATGTTAAAATATCATGATTTTCAGCGTCACCCCGCTCAACTATATATCTATGAAAAAACAAAACAAAATAAATTATTAATAAGAGCTGTGGGAAGTGCTTGTAAACCCACCGGGATATTGAACAGGTATGCTGGCAGCGGGTAAATGCATGCATGACACCAAGACAACTTCATCGGGGTACTGAACAGGCCTGCTGGCAGCGAAGCAATGTCGAGTATATGAAAATTTGCAAAAAAGAAACCTCCTTAATGTCCTTTATTCTGATCCAGAACTTCTTGGCCGGATACAGATGTCAGAGTGGGTTAAATGGAAACCCTGTTGAGGCTATGGACGCTTGCTGGCAGCAGTGGCTCTGTCAACAGTATTGGAGATTTTATCCTTAATATCGTGACTCGCTGGTCTTAAGACTGTTATCTATTTTCATCTTTTAAAACACTGCTGGAATAGTTGGTAAATGATGATTTTTATACGATTTTCTGGTTGTTATTTTTGAGTTGGAATTATCTTTGTTGTCCTAATCTGAATTTGTTCCTTTTGGCAGAGATAACTGCTTCTACTAGTGTCGCCATTGTTGGTAGCCAATTCACATTTTTCTACTGTCCTATAAGTTGCCTACACCAATGTTTTGCAAACATCAACTTTTCATCGCAATTTTCAAATAAACGACACTTTTATTTTTACGACATTTGCACATTTACCTTCGTTTTTGTTTTCACTACTGTAAGCGTGAAAACTTGGTCTTTCAAAGTCGCATTAAAATCATTATTGAATTATCGTTATCCTTCTTTTCGATATGCCTATTGAGCTTACATGTTACTTATCATTATACAGTTTGCAAAACTCTTTTGATCTGCACTCATTTGACATTCTTTGATTGATCATGTAGTTTCATTTCATGAGTGATTAAGTTTGTGATTCATTGGCGATTGGATTTATTTGTTCTTTGATTTGATTGACCATTGGTTTCATAAAGATATATAGGTGTTATGGTTAAACCTTTGATATATTTCATTTTGACACCTAGTTTCAAAACGCATTGGCACATTGGATAAACTCTTGATATGAATTGATACAACGCATTGTTCCAACAAAACATTGGTATTGGTTTCGATTTGTATGTTGGATGTTTAAAACTATGGCATAACGTTGATTGCACGCGTTGGTTTATACACTTACCATTAGTTTCATTGGTCAGCCAAGTGACATGATTGTTGAACTATACTATAATGGGTAGAATAGCTATAAGCCAGCGGTTGTACTTTGGCAATAACTATTATGCATGGCAGAGATAAGCTCCACCACCTTCGCACGATAACATTAATGTCTATCTCGTATCCCCGTTTACCTCTGTTAGCTCGGGTAACCCATCATGCACTCTACTCCTGTGTATGCTATGATCCAAACCCTGGCTCGTTCACCGTGTGCTCGGCTCCATGGCACCGGTGGTGCGAATCGAGCTGAATGGTAGCCAAGCCTTGCTACTGTTCAACAATGCCCGGAAAGACTTAGAGGATAACGGTTGGCTCACCTTCGTGTAGAGGTTTGAGGGTTTTAACTTATTTGTCGCACAACAGTTCGCTCTAACTTTTGATGGCTGTAGAGCCAAGGTGGGTGACATTCAGTTGGAAATCAATGAGGAGTTTATTAGTTCTGCTACAGGGTTACCCTCCTCTGGACAACGTTGGTTCAAAAATTCAAAAGTGGAAGAGGTCCCATGGCCGCTACTGTTCGTCTCACGAAAGGTCACTTCTTGTGACAGAGGTATGCCCATCTCCATGCTTAAACCACGATGGCATGACCTTTTCATAATAGTTAAACAATTTGTGACCTGTGAAGGTCGATATGGACTCGTCTTTCTCTACCACCTGCGTTTGTTAATGAATTTTATGGGATACCTGTTGAATATGCCCTTTTACTTCCAGTGTAGCCTATATAAAATGTCGAAAAGGTTTAAATGGTAGAAGGCCGACAGTAGCCTGTTCCACCATGGACTTATTAAGCTTATCATTGTTTATCACATAAGTCTCCATGGTGATAGCTGGTGAGCTTTCATCGCTCAAAAAGGTTTTGATGATACAGACCCTGTCTAGGTTGACAAGCCTGTGGTTAATGAAGCCAAGGTCGAACCACCCGTGCCCTTCCATGTCCTACTTCCCTCTCCTAAACCCCCAGTCGACCCTGATGTTGACTTACCCGATGCTATAACTGAGAAGGCCGAGGATATAAAAAATCCTGTGAGCAAAATGGCCAAGGCAAACCCTACTGTTGATGCTAAGGGTAAAAAGAATGCTCGACTAATTTCGAGAATGGATAGGAATAAACCTAAACCCACTGCTAAGAAAAAGCCCATAGTCCTTAGTGAGGATTTGGACTCTGACATAGAACATTTCCTAGCCAGTGAGTACTCTTACTCACAGGGTCTGTGCCCCAAGCCACCTTATGTTTTCGTTTCAAACCTTCCCCCTTGCCTAAGAAATAATCCTAGATACCCTAGGATCAAACTGCCTAACGAAACCCTTGGCAATATAATCAAACCCTCACCTGCACTTTCGAAGCCTACACAGTCATCCTGTGACCAATGTGATATGTGGTTGGAAAGATACTACATCGACGTCCCCCTACTTCAATAGAAAATCCAATCACTGGAAAGTCAAGTTGCAGTGTTGACTAGCCAAAGAGACAAACTCCAAGCAACTGATAGGGAGCAGAGAACCACTGGTTCCATCATTTTCAAGAATGTTGAATCGGCCACAGCCGTGGTCAACTCCAAATTGTCATGATCAAGCTGTCTGCTCGCCATACAGGTATGGATTTCAATATCGTTTTTGTTGTGTGAATGACTAGGATTAATATAGTGATTTGAATTTGGTCTTCGAATAGCTCTGTTTATATTTCGAAATGGCTCTGTCATAATGTGTTCATCCTGTATATTCTTCGCTTTGCTAAAAATAAATGGAATTTCATTTTGGATACATGATTTGATCATTCCCAGTTTAGTCACTGATAGATTTTTATCGGATTTGATTGGTTTTCGATTGGATTTGATTTGTTCGAGTTAACGAAATTGATGGTTTGCTTTCAATTGGATTTGTTTTGTATCTACTCTGAACAAGAAGTTTTCATGCTAGATTTAGAATACGATCATGTTTTGATTTGAGTTAGTTTGTATGTTGTGATTGTCGAATGATTGTGAGTTTGGTTGTTACGATCTTTTAATATGCTGTGTCATATAATTTTCAAAGCTGGAATACAACTCTGATCGTTTCCAATTTGGGAAGAACGACTCTGTTTTTACGGAAACAATACTCTCATTTAAACCTGTGCAAATAATATTCACGCCCGAATCGTGGAACGATTTTGATTTGCAGTGACTATGTTAAACTCCAGTTGTTCGATTCACTTGATTAGATTGCTGTGTATCTTCAGTTAGTATGATCATTTTCATAAGTTAGATTCGTATCATAAATGCTGCTATGTTTGATTTTAATTTGCAAAACGAATTGGTCGACCTATGTATCTACATCAAATCCGGTTATAATTCGTTTGAATGGAACGATTTTGATCAAGGTCAATCGATCTTGTTTGCCCCAATTTGCAATGACAAACGATCGGATAGTTCTTACGAATTCTGTTACCGATTAATTGATCCTGTTATGATTTCATTTGAGTTGATTTTCGCGCCAGTTTGAGTTGATCCACTCATGGCATGAATCGTTTGCTATGTTAATACAGTTATAACGATTTGAAAATGATTTTGTTTGGATTCGACCGTATCTCCTGTTGATAAGGCAACATAACAATTGCCTACGATTTGTTTGATTATATCGGTTTCAATTGGATATGAAACGATTTCACAACTGTTTGATTATGATTCTGTTCACCCGACTTCGTGGTAACAAATGAAACAGAGTATGCGTATCTCTGTAGTCATTTGATTGATCTTGATCCTGTTTGATTTCGAATGGTATGGCAATTTCAATTTCAATGATTCGTTTTCAAATAGCTATTGGATGTTAATTGAATTTAATTCTTTAAAATATTTTCAATCCATTTTAATGTTGATTATGTTTCTTATTTAGACCAGCTGCAGAATCGCAAGATTCTGTAGCTAGTCTATAGAATTAGATTTTTATCATTTTATTAATAAAGGATCCTTCTAACTTGTCCATTTTTTACCCTTTTCAGGTAAATTCGAATTGCATGGGACATGCTGGACAGTCTAGGGGATATTTGTGTGTTTTAGTTTTATTTTAGGTCCCTAGTTTAGTCAGACTTGGGATATCTTCCCATATTTTATGTAAACAGTTTTGATAACTTCCACAGGGATGTTTTACCCTATGGAAGCTCTTTAAATACTTATTATTTTTTGTAATAAGGATCATCCTCACTTGTGGGAGAACTAGGCTATGGATTTCTAATACAAACTGAGACAGGAGTTGATGTTTTGCTACAGCTTTCACTTTTCAATATATCAATCTTTTGTTTCAAGTTTATGCATGTCGTTTGCAGTTGATTATAGACTACTTTAGCTATCATAGTATATTGCAAAATGATGTGATTTAATTAATGTGATCCATGTCTGATTTCTTTCATTACTTTAATAATACAACAATTACTTTGTTCAGTTAATGAATGGTAGATTTCTCTTCTTCATCAACTGAATTATCTTGTATAAGTCTTTGCATACAGGTTTATCTAGCTGTGAAGATTTATAAATCATAAGATTGTTGTAGATTTTTATGTCTTGTTTGTCCTGTAATTATAATTGAAGAGCACTGCAGCTATCATTTACAAGAAGCTCCTGGATAATTCGGTGCGGGTTTCCTCCCTTCGATCAGCTAAGACAATCAATACACACAGGACAAATCTGGAGCGTTTCTCCAGGTCAGTTTGTTATTTGTTTGTTTGGTTAATTAGTTAGTATAATTTAAATAGTTTAGTTAGATATATGTTAGTTAGATGTGTAGTTAGAATTAGTATATTAGTCGTTTAGTTTAGTTAGGTTTTTGTTTTATTTCTATTCATAAAATTATAAAATCAACAAAAAATATCTCTCTCTGTCTTAGGGCAGAATGCAAATGAGTTTTTCAGGTTTTATTCAAATCTGTAAATTGTAGATATTGTACATTTTGTGAATAAGATTTATTTATGTTAGTAGTTAGATAGTTAATTAGTTAGAGTTAGTATAGTATTAGTTAGTAGATTGTAGATATATAGAATAGTTAGATTAGTTTATTAGTTTGTTTTAATAGTTTGTTTAGTTAGATTAGTTTATTAGTTTGTTTAATAGTTAGTTTTAGTTAGATTAGTTTATTAGTTTGTTTAATAGTTAGTTTTAGTTAGTTTAGAATAGTTTTCCTTTTGTTTCTTAGGACCTTAGATCAGCTAACGGAGCCGCTAAACCCGTCAGGGTGGTTCATCCCAAACGTCTTGGGTTATTAGACAACCCCGGACCAGTTCCACTCTTCCAGTTGACGGATGGTCGATTTCGCCCGCCAACACCAAGACAAGAAAAAAATTTATGCAGACAAGAATAGAGTTTTTAGAGATTTTAAAGTGGGGGAGCATGTTTTCCTGAAAGTTAAAGAAAAAAGAAGTTCAATAATATTGGGTTGTTGCTCGAAGTTGGAAGCAAGATATTGTGGTCCTTTTGAAATATTAGAAAAGATAGGTCAAGTTGCATACATGATAGCATTGTCTACATCCATGAGAGTGCATAGTGTATTTCATGTGTCATTATTAAATAAATATGTGTCTGGCCCTAACCACATAATTGATTGGATTGTGATCTAGGTGGAGCACGAAGGTGATTTTCAGGTGGAACCAGTACACATCCTAGACTGAAAAGTCAAAGTTCTCAGGAACAAAGCCATAGTGTTGGTAAAGGTTCAATGGAATTGTTATGGTCCTAAAGATGCTACATGGATGTTGAAATATTGGCCAATACTAAGATGGGTGGGTGAATTAGTATTGTTGCTTCTTTTTAAATTTTTATCTAATTATTAATTAAGAAAATAATTAATCATAACGATTGATCAACAAGAATGTACTGAATACACAAATTTAAATACAACAATAAAAATTACAAGTTACAATTGTGTGAGAGACACCAATATCTCTTCTTTTGAGCACCAACTCAAGGAGACACCAATCCGTTGGTTTTAGAGCACGGACTTTAGGAATCACCAACTCCCTTGTTTTTAGAGCACCAACTCTAGCAAGAACCAACTCCCTTGTTTTTAGAGCACAAACTCTAGGAAGCACCAAATCCCTTGTTAAAACATGCTTTAACATGTAGAGGACAACAATCATCCCGAGCTCCTACCTACCACTCTCACTACATAAAAATGTTTACAGTTTCTCTCTTGGACTCTACTCCTGCTTTTGATCTTCTGATGTACAATGTAGAGACACCCTCTTTCCACCCCAGTTTATGGTTTATATAGTATTTGAATAGGTATAAGATTGAACCAATGTGTCTTTTGACAATGAACCATTGCACCTCTTCATTTTAATTTTAACACTAATGCTAACATTTAATAGTTGATTTTAACTTAAAATACTTCAAATCCTTTGTAAGTTATTTATCCCTTCATGCGTAAATAATATTGTAGCAACAATGAAATGTTTTAGTGCCAATTATGTCAAATTACTCCACAGGAATTTTAAACTGTTACATAAATCAAATTTTGCAAAGGCGCCTTCTTCAACCCACTTTTCAAAATGATCATGGTATTAAAAACACAGTATTATCTACTTAAGTGTTGCTCCTAGAACTTCTCTTTCGCCCTTATTCTTCTACACAGGACCTCAAAAAAAAAGTTTGCGGGCTTATTTACTTCTATGACTTTGGCGCCTCTAATCAACCCCTTTACCTTATCATGAGATCGTTGTTGGAACCAAGTCCTCTGGATTCTGGACTTCAACCTTCTTGCATTCTTCTGTAGTAATACTTTCCAAAGTACACTTCGTCGAATTACTTACATTATCTTCACTAGTAGATGGGATGATTGAGATTTAATATCCCGTTGACTAGACGATCCTAGCTTATTTGGAGGCTTCAATGAAATCAATGATCACGCTGTAATCATGTGTTGATATGGATGATCCTTATTTATTTTAGGACTTCGACACTCCAGGAATTCGGGATATTACAACTCTAAAGTTGTTCAACTCCCCCAGAGTTATACCTACCGAAGTGCTTACCTTATCTTTCCACTTGCTTGATCTAATGGTCACGAGAAATCCTGGAGGATCAAGGACCCATGTAATTTCACTACTTCATCCTTCGACACTTTTTCTAGTAGAAGAAGTTGTACATTCCCAGAGGAAATAATACCAGAGATGACATGGTATGTTGATGTCACCTATGGTGACGTGGACCCATGGTATGCGTGCCAAATGTCACTAATAAATGGAAATTTTGGGGTCCAAAAGGCACTAAATTCATGTGACATGTGTCCCTCATATGGAACCCCTTCCACATGGCATAAGACACATCATTAACCAAGATAACGGTCCACATTCCTCCGCTCTACATTTGATGGCTTACGTGATTTCATGACTTCGGCCTTTAGAATTTCTAGGAATAAAACTTCTTTACATATGAAAGGTCAATGCCAGATGACCACGATCAATGGCTGAGATTTCAACTGATCTACCTATTAGATTGAATGACCGACAAGATTTCACAATTCATGATTTCATGCCTCTGCCTTGTCTCTAATAATCACCCAAGTGGTGAAGTTATGGAGTCTCGAAGATTTATATCTCCTGCTTGGCTTCGATCAATGGTTGATGATTGATTAGTTTGATATGACATCTCTAGTTATACCCAAAATTTATCAACTAGATCTTACAACTCTTTCTTATTTGGCTCCTGATCTAACGACCACGATTCCACAATCCTTTATAAAGGATCTATGTATGCATTTCACTCTAGCTTCTGTTTGATTTTTGTAATGTTATTTCTCCTGAGCATTTATTTCCTCTTGCACGTTCTTATACATAATTTTTTCCATGGTCGACATCAATGACAACTAATTTTCCAATAACAGGAGCATGAAGAAAACATGCGGGAAGAATACCCATAATATTTTTGCTAATTTTGAAGAAAATAGAAGCTGAAAATGCAAGAATCCATTTTGGGAAGCTAGTTACTCGAACCATATCTATGAAATTATTGGTCGCCTATGATGATATCCTTGATAAAATAATGGTGTATCCTGATGGTTTGAAGGCGGTGAAAGGGGCACAGTCCTTGGGTCAGCAGGTTGAGAAGAATGAGAGATTATGGTTGGGACTGTTGTTGGAGGGTAAATATTGCA
This sequence comes from Picea sitchensis, assembly GCA_010110895.2. NCBI lineage: Eukaryota > Viridiplantae > Streptophyta > Pinopsida > Pinales > Pinaceae > Picea > Picea sitchensis. The sequence continues at coordinate 46,243 of SNQJ01S0128935.1, read as the reverse complement.
TAATTTTATTTTATTTTTAAGGTATTGTGATGTAAATTTATATATGTATTTTATCATAGTGCAATGCATCGAGGAAAATTCATAATTGTTGGGGAGGGGGGATGTTGTTTGACACACCTACCACACTTAGAGGGGGGATGAATGAGTGTGGGGCTATTTTTCCCAAGACTTCCCTTTTGCACTAAAACTCATCAATTAGCATTCAACATTTTATTCATTACCCATTGCTGTCATTTATAACCAGTTAGATGTGAGCACATATCAACAACATATTTCAGCGATGTATCATCAACAAGTCATCATCACAATGAACACAAAGAACATAAGATGTATGTACAATTTTCTTCTTATTACGGACTACAATCCTTGGGGTTTATCAGCAACAACTGAATAGAGTACAACTCTACAAGAGCACCAGCTCTATATGCAAGACTCAACTTACATTCTCACCACCAACTGAGATGAGGCAACAATCCTCAAAAGATATCAATCTGTCAATAAGTACGCGACCTGTCAGTAGTGCAGTCTGCGTGTGCACGCACCCTGGCTCACTACAGCCCGTGTGTGAACACAACCAGTGTATAATGTAACAAGCGTATGCTTCTGAGCAACTAGGGTTTTGCTTTGCTTCACATGCTCAGATCCTCTGCAACCTGCAATCACTTTCTCTTCTGTCTTCCACTTTCCAAACTAAACCACATCCAGTCACAACACATCCAATATCTCCAATAGCTTGCTCATGCTCCACAACAAATCAATATGAATTCTATCTCAATCATGTATAAATAACTAGTATACCATAGCAATCATGTCACTACTGAATCACAAGAGTTCTGCTCACTCCATCAACCAAATCAAACAAACTGAGCCACATCATAGAATCCATACCAATAATTCCCTAAGCATTCACAACACATCAAACAATAGTATCCATAAAGACAATAATGTAACCATACTAGTGTCTCGGTGATAGATCTGAGGCCATAGAATGCAGATCTGGAACCTGCCTCATCATGCAAGAGCTTGGCACCAGCTCAAACAAAAATCTCCATGATTGTATCCACTCCACACTCCCTGTACACAGTCAGCTCATGTGTACACTCACCCTATACATAGCCAACCCACGTGTACATGCACCCTATACACCGACAACCCGCGTGGACATCAGAAAATAGGGTTTTCTGTGAATCCGAGACTTTTGTCGTCAAGATCTCTGACATTGCCGAAACTTTGATGCATCCATGAGATC
>SNQJ01S0128935.1:32891-44984 GCA_010110895.2 Picea sitchensis | reverse complement strand
ACTTCCTCTTCTTTCTCTCACAGTCTCCTCTCTCAGAATACAATATTCACCACCATACATAGCTGCAATACATTTCCCTCATAAAAGAGGGTTGCCTTCTAGGGAAAAAAACCCTAACATAATCTCTATCGTTAGATCTGCGACCTTATAATAAACGGTGTAGATTTACAATGAAATTGCAATATACTTTTACAAGGCAATTTTTGCTTCGAGGGCCCGCTTGCCCCCAGACCCCCTAGCCGGGGGGATAGCCCCCTCGAACCCTGCGAGGGGGTACCCCCCCTCTGCACTCCCCCACGTGGAATATTGTACATACTTATGGGGTGTAAATACTTCATGGGGTATAAACACGGCTGAAAGCAAGGACCTCTGAATCAGGAATATAATCAGGCTCCACAACCAACACTTTTGGGGCCATTTTGAGGGCCTAAATGATTTTTTTTCAGGATAGATATTTTAAATGATATACAAATGATCTTATTGAGCCCCAAAAATTTATCTCCTTGAACGTACCTTTCCAACGATCTATCGTGCACCACAAATGAATATCGTATGCCAAAGCTATGCCCCTGGGAAGTCGATACACCAAACTACCCAAAACATGGTCCACAAAATTGTTGGATTTTCATATTCCGTGGTTAGGGTTTGTATTTTCTTTATGATAAATGGCCTTTGGATCCTCATTGTAAAATCATATTCTTGTGAATGCGAGTAGCGGAAACATCTCTTCTCAGAGATAAGCTGTCACCATTCTAGTGAGTCTTTCACTCTGTATTTTTACAGTGTTTGTACATTTTCGCTCATTAATAGAAAATTGTGTATTATTGTATCTTTGTGTTTATGGTTGAATCTCTAATGCATTTCTATTATATTATTGGATATTCGAGATATCTCTATACATTTATTTATTATATCCCCGCTCTCATTTCGTGTTGATAAAATATGGATCAGTGGTAGCAGAGAAGCCTGCTCTTGATCGTTTTTTAGTGCATGTCCCTGACAAGATCTGAGTATAGCAAGTTGGGTCTCGATCTTGTCTCTCTTGAAGATAATCACTCTTGCACGTCTAATAAACCCTCCATGTTGGAATAAAAGAAAAACAACAGAGTATATGATTCTATTAATCTGTTTCTTGAGTAAGATCTCACGCGATAGAGGGACAAAATGATGAAGAATTTTTCTCACATCCTTCAATGCATGTCGATAACAAAAGGCGTGTCTTCATAAATCATCCACTTTGGAAGTATCTCTCCTTTCAAGGTGCAAGTTAATTTTGATATTCCCATATTTGAAGGATAGATAGATGTGGATGCCTTAGAAAAATGGTTAAATATGCTAGAAGGTTATTTCTCTGTTCATAATTTCTCCGACAGGGAAAAGATCACCTTCGCACTCCTTAAGGATCTCCCCCATGTCAAACATTGATGGGAAAATTACTGGGAGAAAATTTCCACAGAGGAGTCTGGAATATATGGGGCCGATCCCACTTGGGATTTTTTTGTGGATGTGGTAAAGGAACAATATTACCTTGTTGGAAACTATGATGACTGGTACGTGAGATGGACCACATTGTGGCAAGAAATGGGCCAAGTGTTTCTGGAGTTCACCAATAACTTCCATACCTTGTGCACCAAGCTGGATATCAAAGACTCTGAATGACATTTGGTTCTAAAATACCGTGGGGCTCTACACAGATACATCGAAACTGAAATGGATTTTATGGACATCTCATCACTTGGTTCTACTTATCGATATGTTGTTAAATTTGAGCAGAAGTTTAAGCACCAAAACAAACGGGATTTTGGGTCTACAAATCCGCAACAACCAAAGTATGATAAAGATGGACCTAACAAACAACATCCCAAAAAATAGTCCAAGCCATAGGAAAAGAAGGGTCACGGAAAGATGAAGGACACTAGAAAATGGTGTGATTTCCACAAAATCCCCTGGCACAAAATCAATGAATGTCACTCAAAATAATCATTAGTGGCCAAGATAAAAGACAAGGAGCTGAACCCTGATTCAGAATTTGATTCTGAAAATACTAATAGAAGACAAATCATCGACACAAACCCCACTGCTATTGTCGTGACCGCAACAATTCAACCAGAAGAACCAACAGATTCTGAAGAGGGGGAGTGCCTTTTTCATTCACAGATGTGGGGGAAGGGAACCCTGCTTCATTTTATTATTGATAGCGGAAGCCAGAAGAACCTCATATCAATAGAAGTTGTCAAACAATTGGGATTGTTGACAACACCACATCTGGAGCCATACAACATCGGGTGACTTTGCTAGGGATGAGATCTTTGTGTCACCCAACAATGTTGATTGTCATATGGCATCCAAACCTTCAAGGAGGAGGTATTATGTGATGTTTCCCCCTGTATGTCTATGATGTTCTCTTGGGCCAACCATATATGTGGAAGAGCCTTTCTATTTATGAGTCTCGACCTCATAGTGTCATTGTTACTCTGGGGGGTCATCTCTACAAGATACCAGAGGTAATTCTGACTATTGTCCCACCTAAACATTTCCGCAAGGTAGTATCTCATACTACAAAATTAAACTTCTTCATAGTATATTCAAAGCATGAACAGAAGAACACCACTACAACCTCAGTCCAAGTACCTTCTATCCAACATAAGAAGGTCGACAAGATTGCATCAAAGTGTAAATATTCCTTCTACAAACAGGAATATCATGTATCCAGACTGGTTAAAAGTTCCAACCCTTCCAACCACAAGTTATTGACAAACTTCAACAAGCTAAGCAACACAACTTCTCCAACAAGGCAAGTAGCTCATCAAGATGCAGATTCAGCAAACACTTTTCCCTCTCCCCCGATAACTCAAGGCAATGGATACCATTTCTTCCTAAGGAGGGAGGATTGATCCAGGTGGATATCAGTGGCCGCCCACCTTTTCCAAATGGCTCAAAACAATTTTCTGGCAATTTTGGTAATTTACTATTTTTAGCAGTTTTTAACTTCCGGGGCCATTTTAAGGGCCTAAATGAATTTTTTTCTGGATCGAGCTTCTCAATGATAGCTGAAGGCTCTAATTGAGCACCCAAAATTAATCTCCTTGAAAATACCTTTCTAATGAGATATCGTGTGCCCCAAATGGAGATTGTATGCCAAAGTTACACCCCCGGTAAGTTGATACACCAAACTACCCAAAACGGGGTCCACAAAACTGTTGGCTTTTCATCCTCCGGGGTTATGGTTTTGGATTTTATTTACGATAAAAATCCCTTTGGAGCCTCATTTTAAAATCATCTTCTTGTGAATGCGAGTATCAGACACATCTCTTCTCAGAGATAAGATGCCACTATTCTAGAGAGTCTTTCACTCTGTATTTTTACAGTCTTTGTACATTTTCGCTCATTAATATAAAATTGTGTATTATTGTATCTCTGTGTTTATGGTTGCATATCTGATACATTTATGTTATATTATTGGATATCTGATATATCTCTGTACATTGATTTATTATATCTCCACTCTCATTTCATGCTGAAAATAATCTGGATCAGAAAAGGTCAAAATCCAAAGGTTTCTTAGTGTTTTACCCTCCTTCTACGATGACAGGATACAATATGATAACCCCAAGAATTTGGAATCGAACATAAGGAGAGAAAGGAATCTCTATGATCAGAGTAGAGGGAGGCCAATTTTTCAAAGATTTGGAATGAGAAGATGAATGTAAAGAGGGAGAAAAGGCATAGAGGTTTTAAGCCACCTATTGTAACCTGAGATGGTTTCTAGCTGTCTAGAAACCATGGCAAGACATCTTTAAACCGACCTTCAGGTCACAAGATGGATCTTGAACCAAAGTTGGTTCCCTCATCAGATCTAGAGAATTTGGCTACTTACTATCACTAAGCGATAGTTCTAACAATTTAAGATCAGATTGCTAGATTTGGGTAATAAACAACATAAAACAGGGTGGACAGGGTTAAGGATAAAAACAGTAGTAAACTGGAAATAAAGAGATTGTAATCCTCTCAGATAAAAGGGTTAATCCATTGGGCATGGAGTCTCATTGAACATATCATAATGGTTGATAATGAAAGGTGGAAGAAGATGAGAAAACATAAATATTAGAAAATGTAGAGGGAAAAAATAGTCTCTATAAACTTGAGATGAAGAAAATTGATCTGTTGGGCATTTAAATTAATCCGAAAAAATAAAGAGTGCATGGGTTGAGCATAACAATGAATTCATCAATAAAACACTCAAAAAATGACCTGCAATCAATCTCTAATGAATAGTAGTGGTGGTTGTACCAAAATAATGTTTTTTATCATATACAAATCTGACTTTAAATTGCAGACTAAATTAGAAGAACAGAGATGAAAAATTATAGTAGCTTAAAACAAAAAAAATGAAAGAAAATACAAGGCTCTGCTGAGAATGATCCATGAATCCTTGAATTAACTCATCATGCCAGAGGAAATTACAATTTCCCTTTGGGCTTCATACAAAAGACACGGTCATGCTGCTAAAATATCCTAACTTCCACCCTTTTCTCATCGAATATTTTTCTCCCTTTTATAACCAAATGGAAATTTCTTTGATTTCCTGATTTTCATGCATGCCAAGCCTTTCCTCAAAAATTGGAACCATCTCCATGATCTATCTCTTTAACATTTTTCTTGACAGAAATTTCTTAGGAAAAGTGACTATTCAATGTTATCCTTTCCCAATAAATCTTAGTCAAGATCATGTTATCGATTAGAAACCACATTTGAATTATAACAGATATGAACACTCCTCTCCTTTACATACATTTTGAAATTTTGTTATGACCAGATCCAAACTGATTTTTTATAGAATAAAAATTGTTTCAAATAATTAATAAAAATTTATGTAGGATTTTGATTGGCTATGAAGGTTCCTGATGTGTCATGAATGGAATCATATATGTCGTCATATTGTCATGATTAATGATATCCAATTATTGTGAAATCTCAATCTTCTATGGGTGATAATATTATATACACGACAACTTGATGTTAACTGGAGTTTTCCTTGTGTGCTTAGATTTGACCTTTCACTAAACAGGTCCTTGGTCGTCTTAGATTACACATGGAGGAGATTAACTTTGGCAACATTATGAAATTATTTTCTTATTACAGTCATCATCCAAACACATGTTGATTAGGCATTGATTGTGGGGGGTTTGAGTGTGGTTAGATTAACCACATATCCCGGGGGCTGCAATCGAAGGACATGTGCCACGTCAAAAGGAGTTTAACCACAATAGAGCTTTGCGGACCCAATCCCTTGTGTTATCCATCGAGCACGCGGAGGAGACACAATTAATTGTAAACCGTTGGAAAAAAAAGTGAGAGCACGATCTACATAAAACATGCATCTTATTAATTTATAACTATAAAATCAAAGCTTTAAAACAATAAAATCTATCTACTAAAATTTATATTTATTCGAAACTAATAGATAGTAAGTTAATTTTATTAAAAAGTTTAATGTACTTGATAGCTTGAATGGTATGCAATTTTTATTTGTCACCTTGGGCATGCATGAAGTGTAATGGACTCCTCACATGTATGATAACGATAATTAGAATATTTTATAACCCTTCCAAGGGGTGAAGAGATGACTAATCAATTCTTAAAAAATATGCAAGCTTTAACCTCTTACCACAATGGTTAACCAAGGGCTTAACTTGCCACTCCAACCGCGATTGATAAGACCCATGGGTGAATACCTTATAGTCACTCCTCTAAAAGAAAATGGAAACGTTATTTATCATCTTCATGAACATAATATCCAAGGTGAAGGAACTCACCCTTCGTAGATGCAAGGGCGATGAGAGCTCACTTACTACTCTCCCCTCGCAAACTTAAACTCAAAGGTGAAGGATCTTTTACCTTCATGGATGTGAGGGAAATCACATTCAAACACTTCCCTTTCACAACCTTATATCATTTGGAAATATCCACGACCATCGATATCATTCGTTTGAATCTAGGGTGGTCATCCTTTACGAGAATACAAGCGATGGTTATTCCTTGAGCATTTTGGGAACCAACTACTCTCATGGTCAACGAGTGTGATGGGAATGAATCCAAACCTTCATTAACATAACATGGCTCATACTTAGACTTATTTACCCATGGTGGCTAGCTTGAGAGCGATATTTAACCGTTTATGTGGGAAGAGAATGATAGCCTTGTGGTGCTTCAATGAATTCTTGCCACCTTACTTGAAGTTGTAATTGACTTGTTAATAAGCCTTGGTCACTCTTTCCCAGATATTGGTGCTAAATATGGAGACTTCTTATTAACAATTAGAGTGTTAGGGTTTTCTAATTATAGTGTTAATAATTCCTCCTCATGTTTTCTAGTTATAACCGATTCAAAACTGGGATGGTAGTTTAAGTGTGAGCAAGATTCTCAATCCTTCAGGTTCTAATTATCTTAGAGCATATAAACTCAATATTGTTTACTATGAGAGATATGACAAAAATGCATAGGACATCTCCTTGGTCAAGCTAAAATAAAGAAAGGATTATGCTTCTACTTCTAGGAGAAAAACCTTATGCAACGAGAATCAAGACCAAACAAGTTAATCAATCAATTCAATAGATCACAAAAATTATCAAATAATGAAAGAAATGGAAATGGTGACATTCTTAAGAAACAAGCCAAACTCCTAGTGTAACTTGTCACAAATCCAACTTCATTCAAAAAGTAAAAGGGTTAAAGATTTTTCCAAAGAAATCATAATTGTTAATGAAGAATTAAAGAACAAACCAACTGAAAAGAAAACTCCATTGACAAGGATTACTAAATTTTTTAGGGGGGTTTGTAACACACCCAATCCCTTAATTGGATTTCTAAAGGATGGGGCATCAATTTTTCATTTTCCTTAATTAATCAAAACCTCCTTTCGTGGGTCTCTATCACGTTCTACTCGTCCAAAGCTCTCCACCCACTATCCCCACGCTCAAAACCGAGCTCGAGACTAGAAGATATGCCTTCCCAAGTTCTTCGGGTGTTTATTGGTCAAGGGCCACACGATGTCCACATGGGTCCGTTGCATACGTGTCATTCCATGTTCCCCAAAGTCCCGGAGTTTCTAGTGCTTCTGTATCTAGGGTGGAGATCCATACACCATTAATCTGATGACTCTTCTTCTTATGCATTAATGCATACGCTCAAGGGAAATTCGGCATTGAATGCCCCTTTTTCTGTCTCCGCATGAAACCTTCGGATTCCCAAAGTCCCGAACTCTCAGAGTCTCGGAATCTCTCCACTTGGCTCTTGCCTTCGGGCCTTTCTACAAAACTGCACCCCAAATACTCCAAAGTCCCAAAGTCTTAGACACTGCACATGCCACTTGGCCAAGCAACACTTACCAGGGGCTAGCACACAACAAGGGCCAGGGGTGACGCATGCCCTCATTAGGGGGTGACACGTGTCACACTCTAATAGGCATAAGGGATCTATAAAACATCCATATCTAGGTGACACGTGGCACCTTATTTGTGGGTCCACGTCACCCTGGATGACGCCAGTGAGCCACTTCAACCCCAGACAAATATCCTTCTAATGTCCTTCATATCTCACGGTCGATATCTTTCCACGTAGATCCATAGATCCACGGCTCCTGTTACTTCGCAACTCCAGGATTCAGAGCTTATCAACACACCACATCTCAAATTTCCTGTAGTGCCAAGTCTCCGGAATATAGGATCTGGCACCACATGTCCCCTATATGTCAATGACTGAGATTAACTCCGTCGTTCACGACTTCGAGAGTCTTGACACTTTAAAGAATCTCATCCAAGTTCGTCCAAAGTGCCACATCTCTAGACCCCGAGATATCCTACCACGTAGCCTCTCATCTAATGCCTTAGGTCCAATGGACGACATTTGACAGGGGACAAGGGGGACATGTCTCACTCCTATGACATGTCCTGGTTGATTGGCCAGTTAAGAGGGGTTCTCAACGGAGTCCTCGGATCGATGGTTGAGAAGGATCCCAAGGGATTTGAGGATCGACGGTCCACATTACTTTGTAAACTTAGCCTTTGGGATTTCTGGAGGTGCAATACCTTCGTTCTCTCGAAGCAGTCAGTGTCGCGCTGACCTTGGCATAGATATAACGGTCCAAGAGTGTCCACGTAACCCCAGATATTCACGGCTCATAAATTTTTCTCAAGGGTCCCTTGGGTCCCATTGTTTAGCCATTCCTAGAGGGGCACTTGTCATCCCAAAACATTCCAGTAAGAATATGTGGCACTAGACTTAGGTCACCAACTCCCCCTTACCATGCCATGAGGTCGCCAGACCTAGAAACGACGTCTCTCGACATGTGGGCCCCCACATACTCTCAACATGATACACGTGTCCCCACGATCAAATGGTCGAGAGGGATCCTGAAGGATCCTTAGATCGACATCCTACCTTACTTCACGACGTCAACCTTCGTAAGTTTTGGTGTGTAGATTCAAGCTTCCTCCTAGAGTTCTGAAATCCAAACCACGCCCGATCTATCTCCACGAGAACCTAGCATCCACGACCAACATTTACTCCAACTCTGGGACTTCGGAGGATTATCCTCCTTTACGATGAATCACACAACATCCACCAAACTCACGAAGTTTGAAAGACTCGAGGGGTTAACCCTCGGGCTTCTTCTCCAAACCCAAAGGTCATGAAATACTTGTTTTCCTCCCAAACGGATCTTGTCCTCCAAGTACAGGAATCCTCCCTTTTGAGACCTAAATATCCCTATCTCTCCTAAACTTGAGACTTAGGAAAGTCTCTCGCACACTCCTTGCGCTTGCTCACCTTGAAAACCTTTCAACGGTTCACTAAGTGTAGGCCTTGCATACTGTGCATGGATCTCTCCTTTGAGCTTTTATACTCAGAAGGGTATATGTGTATTCCTTGCACCATGATTACAGAAGAGAAATAATTTTCAACTTATAAAATATCGAAGGTTCATTCCTTCAACTATAAAATGCACACATAGGCATATAACTCTGAAAGTAGATAACATAACATTACCCAATTAACTTAGAGATGAGTAAACTTAGACATTCAAAACACACATTTCAATCTAAGTGCATAGGGTAAACGAAACAATTATCTATTACAGTTGATAGTCGACCAACTGAATGTGGGTTTTAGCCTCTCCACCCAACCATAGGATCAGTTGCATCCATTCTTAGCACTTTAGCCACCCCCATGCCAAGCCATGATATCACTAGGGAACTTTTGTAGTTTCTCAGAGACTCTTTCTCTTTATCAAAACAACTCTTGCAATTCCTTAGAGATTCTCTCTCTCTATCACAGCCTCTGTGAGGTTTATCATATGCTCCCTCAGCATCAAGCTCACCATCTTCTGTAGAATCCATGTCTTCTTCATATCCTCTGTCGCGTATTTTCCTCAGTGCATCCCTTTCTTTGTCTACCCCCCTCCCCCGACGCGTGTATTCCTTGCATGCCCTTTTTCCTTCTCAGGAAGGTTCTCCACCTATGTTGTTCCTTCTATCAAAAGGAAACTTGGGTCAACCTGAGTCTACAAGACCCTGTGGTACTTCGAGTTGACATTCTTCAGCTAGACCATGCTACCATTCATGGGGTGGTTGATGGTTCAACCACCGGTCCTTTCTTCATTAACTGGTTCCTCCTTGGGATCTATTTATTAGTCCCAACAAAGGGAAATTTGGGGTCATTTGACATAATGAATCCTCTCCATAGTTTTCCCATTTCTTTCCTCTAGTGATATCATGGCTAGTACTTCAAGGCTTCACCCCCACAGTCAATCGTTGGAAATCTAAACAAAATAGATTTACATCGTTCACATGCCATAGCATGGTAATCCTAATTAATGATTAATTACAATCTTGGGGAAACAAGGGTATTACAATCCCCTCCCCCTTAAATAGGGAAAATCGTCTTCGGTGTTCTCTCTCAGTAACACATGTCATGTCTTTGTCCTTTGGTTGTTTCAGAAATATTGATTCTCTTTCTTGTTCACGTCCCTTCTGGACTCTTAACCTTCGTCACTTTCCTTCAATAATCTTGGAAAACAAGCATATTAATCATATTTTCATGCAAAATTTTTTTATTGTTGCATAAAATTCAAGAAAAAAATCATAACTTAGCACAATACGCATTTGTGCAGTTCGTGGATTTGCATCCACATTGTTGTTTTTTTTTTATCTTGGATCACTATTTTTGTTGGACATACCCATTGTGTGCATGATTCCAATAAAGGGTGTATGAGAATTGTCAAAGTCCCTTCTTCCTTGCAATCACTCACCCTCTAGGCCTAGGCTCAGGCATCCCCTTCTCTACTATACAGTTCCTTGAGTGATCCATCTTGCCTTGCCAAGGATTTATTGCACAAGAATAATTTCATAGACTTCATTGAGCCTTACAGTCACGGCGTCCCTCATAATTTCTCTTCTGAGGCATCCCTCTGGCTTGTGTTACCACAACACAACATGTTCTAGGGCGATCATGGCTTACCACAGGGTTCTCATTTCTCCACAGTATCCTCTCCCATGCTTTCCAACTTGATCGCCTTCATCTGTCTTCCTTAGACATATATTTTTCATTGCACCTGTATCACAGGTATATAGAAATCATGAGATATTATCATCAATTTCAAATTCATAATTTTCTTGCAAATCTGTCACCCACAGATTTTCCAAATTCCACATTTATTTTCAGAACTGTTCCACATAGGAACCATATTTATACACATGGGACTTTCATTCCCATAGCAGTTTGGCTCAAATAGTCAATTGGTCTTTCTTATGGGATTACAACACTTCCATATCCAAGACCGATTTCTTCCTTCAACTTCAACATTCCTCAGCCAAACAATTGTTAGTTTTCATGCACATTATATTCTCAAATGATGCACACTAACAATCCAAGTCATTTTCATCTATTCAAGGGTATAAAGAAAAAGGAAATATCATTATTTACGTAAGCATCCTTTCAACATACTAAATTTCTAAATGCAATTCATATATCAAATGACTTTAATCAATGTGCCAATATTCATGGCCACATTCATACCCAATGCAGCCTTGCATTGTTTTTCAAGTTTGCCACACTTGGTGACAAGCACTATGCCATGGTGTGTTGTAGCTTAACCAACCTCTTCACCATATGGCCTTTTCATTCTCATTCATTATTGCATCAGGACTGTGCTTCTTTCTACGGGTTGATTAGGATCCCAACTCATCACATATGAAACTACAAGTTGCTCTTGAATGCACCCAAGCATTCTTCCTTCATTAGTAACCAGGGTGCCACCACTCATGGCCACCAAAATTTTATTTTATTTAACACTACACAATTCAAGTGGAGTATTGGAAGGTCCTCCTTCCTTAATGGAAAATCCATTGTCTTCCCTCTTATGCAAACATGCATTTCCTCAACGCATTATGTGTAATGTGATAACTATGAGCACCTTTATTCTCGATCTCCCTAGACTGGTCATTGTACCCATAGTACTCTTTACTCCTGCATTATTAAATCAATCTCTCGTACCAGAGAAATACAATAAATAACAAGGAGTTAAGAAACTCTTCCTTGGTCCAACTCTTCTACACATCCCTAGACTTTTAGTCCAACTAAGTTATTTTCCAAGGTCTCACTTCCTTTACTTTATATGGCTCAACCAAGCCCAATCATTCAAACTTACTTATCTATTTATTTTCATTTCTCAAGTTGTACTTGTTTTCACAGTTGTTCTTTTAAGCCTACGTCTCTATTAAACAATTCAAAGTTCTTAGGGTGAGAAAATTGTTCCCCCTTTTCTCCTTCTTTGCTTATGAAATCTACTTCTTATTGTGATCTTCCTATTCTTTTCCTTGAGAAGCCTTGGTTAAGCTCACCCTACCTATTGGATACATAAGCATGCTCCAATAACATACCTTTTTGTTCATAAGGAATCATGAACCTATGCATTTTGCACACTAGCATTCAGTTATCAGGATGGTCTACATTTTCTTGATAGTCTTCCATTCATGCATGATGTTTAAAAAGATAATCCATGATTCTTATATATATATATATATATATATATATATA
>SNQJ01S0128935.1:1021-25944 GCA_010110895.2 Picea sitchensis | reverse complement strand
GCATTGTTGCCCTGGATTGTTGACTATGTAACCCTGTAACCCCCTGTGTGCAAAGAAAACAACAAGTGGGAGAATGTTGGGTATGTGTTATATTTTTTTGCACGAGTAGTAGTGTCTGAGCGCCTGCGCTGGGCGCGTAGGGGGGTTAGAGGGGGGGTACAGGGGGGCGGAGCCCCCCGCGTGGGGCTTCGGGGGTAGCGCCCCCGATTTTTTTTTTTCGGGCCGACATATTTTCGCCGGGCCAACATATTTCCGGGACGACATATTTCCAGGACCACATGATATTAGGTGGTTTTTTGGCACATGGTTTTTTGCTGATGGTTTTCTATTTCCGGTTAAGAAATTAGGGTTTTGGACTAATCCAGGTCATTGGGTTAGGGTTTTGGATGTCGTTGGCTCCTATATGTATATTGTATTGTAAACAGTGTAAAACAATGTATGAATATAATATATAATGGTTTTCCCGGTTTGGGTTTCCAGGTGAAAAATCTCTGTGTAATGTTTGTGTTTGCCATTGTATATTTTCTGTTCTTTTCTGAATATCGATTTGTAGTAGATATTATACAAGGTTAGAATTTATAAACAATACCTCTGCGAAGACTGCTTCTATATCAACATATCGAGGATATGGCGGAGAGATAGATGGCGCATAAGCTGAACAAAAGAAAGGCGAGGTCACACCGCCTAGAGATGAGGAGGACCCCTCAAAGAAAAGGAAGGTTTCCCCACTGAAACGCTCATCCCGAAAGAAAATGAAAGCCACCAAGACCAAATTTGAGAATACCCTCACATCATATGACTTTGATTTTATTGTAGCAACCCTAAATGATGCTTCACTGGAGATAGCAGAGAAGTAAGAAGCTAAGTAGGAGGAGGTGTTCCATCAAATTAAGGATGAGATTCAAGGAGTGCAGTAGGCACTACAGTCCAGCCGTGTAGTTTCCACTACACCTCTGCCATCTGAAACACCAGAATTGAGTGATGATCCAACTCAACTACACCGCATCGTTGATACAGTCGAAGCTCGCCTCCGACAAGCTCAGGAAGAGATAGCACAAGCCACCCAGGCTTTGGTGAAAGTATAGAAATACCTTGAGGAGAAACGCAATACTGCAGAACGAGAGAATCTTTCTCTCCAAGTAAAGTTCAATGAAGAAAAATCCCAGCTGCATAAACAAAAGGAACAGTTGCTCATAGAGAAACTCGAAGTTAAGGAAATGGTAAACAGAGCACTTCGCTCTGTGTCAATTGTAGATGTCAAGGTCGAAGAAAGAGTTCCACAGCAGGTGGCACAACTTGAAGAAGTGATCCAACAACTCCAACAGCGCATCGTAGATCTAGAATTATGCACTATACTCGAGACCCCACAAGACGTAAGGGACCAGCGAGAAGCAACTTCCCGCAGCTCAGTTGATAGATTAAAAGCTCTTTCAATGGAATGCAAGCAGCTGAGTAACCACAATGCCCAGACATATGAAAATCTCACTGAGAACCCAGAGTTATAGACATTGGATTTGTAGCTCCAGGAAGCGAAGAAGCACACAGATACGCTACAGGTGCAACTGAAGGCCCTGTTAGTTGTAGAAAGAATGAAGAGGTCTCATGAAAAATGCATAGCTCAACAACAGATCCATATGCTTCAAATAAAAGTTATAGAAATCACTCAATGGCTTCAACCTGTGCAAGAAAAGGCATGCCAGTTATTTACAGAGATAGAGAGCCAAGGAGCAGAGTTAGAACAGCTTGTCACCGCAACAAAACAACACCTAGAAGGGCCAGTGAATGACATAGTAATCCATGATTTTGATGAACAAGAGGCCACAACAAAGCAACAAGTCGAAGCAGCTCAAGCCAAGATCGAGGAGTTCGAGGTAGAACTAGGCATACCAGAGTGACTCGGGATGAGTCATAGGTGAGTGTTGGGGCTTGTTGGCCCTTGACCAAGTTTTGGGAGTTTCTTGGTCAAGTTGACCTATTTTGGGATTTCGACAACCTATCGAAGGAGGAGCACAAGACGAAGTGGAGATCATGGGATCTTGACCCACTTTTGGATCCTTTTTGGGTTTTTGGGAATATGTAATGGGAATGGGATATTGGCCCATGGGTTTACCCGTGTTTAGGCCTATTTTGTATGTATAAATAGAAGGATAGGCAATGTAAGAAGAAGTATAATATTATATCTATGTGATGTAGGCTAAGTGCCAAGGGTTGGATCTGCGTGATCAGGGATTTTTGCATTCTGTGTAAGACTTGCAGAGCTGAGTGCAAGTCCTTGTGCGAGACTATAGATGGCTTAGTGTTGTAACGTAAGGAAGAAGGATCTAGCATGCTGCACAGATATTATGTCTTGTGCAGAGTAAGGGTTTTGATGGCTTTGTGCTTATAACCAATTGAATGAAGACAACAAAGAAGAAGAGTTGGTGGACGTAGCCCTAGGGTGGGGGTGAACCACGTAAACACTATGTTATGTGTTGTGTGCTTTGTCATGATGTGTTCACATGTTATCTGCTAAGTGCTTTGATATGATTAGATAGATCTGCTTATGCTTAGTGCTAATGATATGTGAGAATATTAGATCTGATCCATATGAATGTGCTTAGTGCTTTATCTGCTAAATCTTACCTATCTATTGATACTAAGTTCTTAAGTACGTTATAACAATGTGAATGTTGTGAAGCCTTGTTTTATCAACAAAGTGATTAATGATTAGATATTGTAGAACTAACGATGCTAAGTACTTTATTAAGTAGTATAATCACAGATATGTGTCCCAGCTAAGGTTGCAGACCCCTGAGTCTTGCAACCACCCTTGCCTCTACCTCAGGTGAGACTTCATATACCTCACAGGTGTTGTCGAAAGGGCCGATAGTTAGGGATTTGTTGGTGCATTGTTGTAGCATTGAACCGTGGGTCTGCCCCTGTGCCAACAGATACCAATTTGTAACACACCCAATCCATTAATTGGCTTTCTAAAGGATGGGGCATCAATTTTTCATTTTCCTTAATTAATAAAAGCCTCCTTTCAGGGGTCTCTATCACGTTCTTATCATCTAGAGCTCACCATCCTCTGTCTCCATGCTCAAAATCGAGCTCAGGACTGGAAGATATTCCCTTCCCAAGTTCTTCGGGCATTTATCGGTCAAGGGCCACGCGACGTCCACATGGGTTCGTTGCATACGTGTCATTCCACGTTCCCTGAAGTCCTGGAGTTTCCAATGCTTCTATATCTATGGTGGAGATCCACCTTCCAATAATCCAACGACGGATATTCTTTCACGTTAACACATACGCTAAAGGGAAATTCGACATTCGGGGTTGAATAACCCTTTTTCTGTCTGCGCACGAAACCTCTGGAGTCCCGAAGTCCCGAACTTCAGGAGTCCTAGAATCTCACCACATGGCTCTGAGCTTTGGGCCTTTGTACAACACTACACCCAAAATCCTCCAGAGTCCTGAATTCCTAGACTCACGAAGTCCTAGACAGTTCATCTACGACTTGGCCAGGCGACACTTACCAAGGGTTGACACGTAGCAAGGGCCAAGGGTGACACATTCCCTCATCAGGGGTGACACGTGTCACACTCTAATAGGCATAAGGGATCTGAAAAACATCCATATCTAGGTGACACGTGACACCTTAGTTGCAGGTCCATTCACCCTGGATGACATCAGTGAGCCACATCAACCCCAAACAAACAACCTTGTAACGTCCTTCAGATCTCATGGTCGAGATATGTCCACGTAGATCCACAGATCCACAACTCCCATTACTTCGTAACTCCGGGATTCAGAAGCTTATCAACACGCCACATCTCAAATTTCCCGGAGTGCCAAGTCTCCGGACTATAGGATCCGGTGCCACACGTCCCCTATCTGTCAATGGCTCAGATTAAATCTGTCATTCACAACTTTGGGATTCTTCACACTTTGAAGACTCTTGTCCAAGTTCCTCTAGAGTTCCATGTCTCTGGACCCCGAGATCTCCTACCACGTAGCCTCTCATCCAATGGCTCAGATTCAACATATGACATTTGGCAGGGTACAAGGGGGACACATGTCGCTCCTATGAAGTGTCCTGGTTGATTGGGAATTTAAGAGGGGTTCTCAACGGAGTCCTTAGATAGATGGTTGAGAAGGATCTCGAGGGATCCAAGAATCAATGGTCAATGTTACTTCGTAAACTCATCCTTCAAGAGTTTTGGAGGTGCAACACCTTCATTCTTTCGAAGCGGTCAGCACTAGGCTGACCTTGGCATAGATGTAATGGTCCAAAGGTGTCCACATAACCCCATATATCTACGGCTCGTAACTTTTTCTCAAGGGTCCATTGGGTCCCATTGTTGGGCCACTCCTAGAGGGACACCTGTCATCTCAAAACACTATGATAAGAATACGTGGCACTAGCCTCAACTCACTGACGTCCCCTTACCATGCCACAAGGCCACCACACCTGAAAACGTCGTGACTTGACACATGGGCCCCCACGTTCCCTCAACGTGATACATGATTCCCCACGATTGAATGGTAAAGAGGGATCTTGAAGGATACTTAGATCAACAACCTACCTTACTTCGAGACTCCGACCTTCGAGAGTTTTGGCATGTAGTTTTCATCTTCCTCCAAGAGTTCCGAACTCCAAAACACACCCGATCTATCGCCGTATGAACCTAGCATCCACAAATAGGATTTACTCCGACTCCAAGACTTCGTAGGATTAGCCTCCTTTATGACGAATCACACAGCATCCTCCGAACTCGCGAAGCCCAAAATAATTGAGGGGTTAACCCTCATGCTTCTTCTTCAAAACCAACGATCGTGAAAGACTTTGGTTCCACCTGAACGTATCTCGTTCGCTCATCCTCCAAGTATAGGACTCCTCCCTTTCGAGACCTAAATCTCACTATCTCTCCTAAACTTGAGACTTAGGAAAGTCTCCTATACACTCCTTACGCTTGCTCACCTTGAGAACCTTTCAACGCTTCACTAAGTGTTGGCCCTACATAGTGTGCACAAGTCTCTCCTTTGAGCTTTTATACTCATAAGGGTATATGTGTATTCATTGCACTAGGATTACAAAAGAGAAATAATTTGCAACTTATAAAATATCAAAGGTTCATTCCTTCAACTATAAAATGCACACACATGCATATAACTCTAAAAGTAAATAACATAACATTACCCAATTAACTTAGAGATAAGTAAACTTAGACATTCAAAACATGCATTCCAATCTAAGTGCACAGGGTAAACGAAACACTTATCTATTATAATTGATAAACAACCAACTGACTATGGGTGTTAGCCTCTACACCCAACCATCGGCTCAGAGGCATTCATTCTTATCACTCTGGCCACCCCCGTGCCAAGCCATGATATCACTAGGGAACTTTTTTAGTTTCTCAGAGACTCTTTCTCTCTATCACAAAAACTCTTGCAATTCCTCAGAGATTCTCTCTCTCTGTCATAGCCTCTGCGAGGTTTATCATATGCTCCCTCAGAATCAAGCTCGCCAAATTTTTCTCAAGCCATCTCTTTTGCATATCCTCTGTCACGTATTTTCCTCGGTGCGCCCCTTTCTTTGTCTCCCCCCTGCATGTGTATTCATTCCACGCCCTTTTTCCTTCTCAGGAAGGTTCTCCACCTATCATGTTCTTTCTGTCAGAAGGAAACTCAGGTCAACCTGGGTCTATAGGACCCTGTGGTACTTCGGGCTGACATTCTTTAGCTAGACCATGATTCCATTCATGGGGTGGTTGATGGTTCAACAACCAGTCCTTTCTTCATTAATTGGTTCCTCCTTGGGATCCAGAGGAGGTTTATTATTCCCAACAAAGAGAAATTTGGGGTCATTTGACATAATGAACCCTCTCCATAGTTTTCTCATTTCTTTCCTCTAGTGATAGCATGGCTAGTACTTCAAGGCTTCACCCCCACAATGAGTTGTTGGAAATCTAAACAAAATACATTTACATTGTTCACATGCCATAGCATGGTATTCCTAATTAATGATTAATTACAAGCTGGGGGAAACAAGGGTATTACAATCCCCTCCCCGTTAAAAAGGGAACACCGTCCTCGGTGTTCTTCCTCAGTAACACCTATCATGTCTTTGTCCTTTGGTTGTTTCAGAAATATTGATTCTCTTTCTTGGCCAGGTCCCTTCCAGACTCTTAACCTTCATCACATGCCTTCAATAATCTTGGACAACAATCATATTAATCATATTTTCATGCAAAACCATTTTATTGTTGCATAAAATTCAAGAAAAAATTCATAACTTAGCACAATACTCATCTATGTCGTTCGTGGATTTGCATCCACATGGCTGTCATGTTATCTTGGCTGATTTTGTTTCCTGGACATACCCAATGTGTGCATGATTCTAATCAAGGGTGTATGAGAATTTTCAAAGTCCCTTCTTCCTTGCGGTCACTCACCCTCCAGATCCAGGCTTAGGCATCCCCTTCTCTGCTATACAATTCCTCGGGTGATCCATCTTGCCTTGCCAAGTATTTCTCACACAAGAACAATTTCAGAGACTTCATTGAGCCTTATAGTCGAGACGTCCCTCAAACTTTCTCTGTCGAGGTGTCCCTTTGGCTTTTGTTACCACAACACAACATGTTCTAGGGAGATCATGGCTTACCACATTGTTCTCATGTCTCCACAGTAGCCTCTTCCATGCTTTCCATCTTGACTTCCTTCATTTTTCTTCCTTAGAAAGATATTTTTTGTCACACATGTATCACGGGTATACATAAATCATGAGATATTATCATCAATTTCAAATTCATAATTTTCTTGCAAATCCGTCACACACAGATTTTCCAAATTCCACATTTATTTTCAGATCTGTTCCACACAGGAACTAGATTTATAGGCATGGGAATTTCCTTCCCATAGTAGTTTGGCTCAGTAGGAAAATTGTCTTATTTATGGGATTACAACATTGCCATATCCAAGACCCCTTTCTTCCTGCAACTTCAACAATCCTCAACCAAACAATTGTTAGTTTTTTCACATTATATTCTCAAACGATGCACACTAACGGTCCAAGTCATTTCCATATATTCAAGGGTACAAAGAAAAAATAAATATCATTAGTTATGTAAGCATCCTTTCAACATACTAAATTTCTAAATGTGAATCAATTATCAAATGAATTTAATAAATGTGCCAATATTCATGGCTACATTCATACCCAATGCACCCTTGCATTGATTTTCCAGTTTTCCACACTTGGTGACAAGCACTCTGCCATGGTGTGTTGGAGATTAACCAACCTCTTCACCATATGGCCTTTTCATTCTCATTCATTATTGTAGCAGGACTGTGCTTCCTGCTACGAGTTGATCATGATCCCAACTCAACACATATGAAACTACAAGCTTCTCTTGAATGCACCCAAGAATTCTTCCTTCATTAGTAACCAGGGTGCCAACACTCATGGCCACCAAAATTTTCTTTTCTTTAACACTACACAATTCAAGTGGAGTATTGGAAGGTCCTCCTTCCTTAATGGAAAATCCATTGTCTTCCCTCTTATGCAAACATGTATTTCCTCAATGCTTTATGTGTATTGTGCTAACTACAAGCACCTTTATTCTTGATATCCATAGATTGGTCATTGTACCAATGGTACTATTTACTCCTACATTAGTAAATCAATCTCTCGTACCAGAGAAATACAATAAACAACAAGGAAGGAGTCAAGTAACTCTTCCTTGGTCCAACTCTTCTACGCAGCCTTGGACTTTCAATCCAACTAAGTTATTTTCCAAGGCCTCACTGGCTTTACTTTATATGGCTCAACAAAGCCTAATCATTCAAACTTACTAGTCTATTTATTTTCCTTTCTCCGATTGTAGTTGTTTTCACAACTGTTCTTTTAATGCCACGACTCTGTTAAACAATTCATAGTTCTTAGGTTGATAAAAGTGTTCCTCCTTTTCTCCTTATTTTCTTATGCAATCTACTTCTTATTGTTATCGTCCTTCTCTTTTCCTTGAGAAAACTTTATTAGGCTCACCCTAACCTATTGGATACATTAGCATGCTCCGATAGCAAACCTTTTTGTTCATAATGAATCATGAACCTGTGCATTCTGCACACTACCATTCAATTATCAGGATGGTTGATATTCATTTGATATTCTTCCATTCATGCATGATGTTTTAAAATGTAATCCAGGATTCTTATATATATATGTATATGCTTGCATTCCACTGCTCAATTCTCAGCTATCATTAAGGCGGTGACTCTGTTCTCCTGACAGAGTCTTCACACAGTCCCTCCACAAGGAAATCCTTCAGCATGCAACTTCCTTATTGCATATCCATCACTTTATTTGACGGCCTCAACCTTGAGTCAACTTCATCTTTTTACCAAATATCCCATAAGGAATGTAAACATGCATCCAGCTTATTAATCCACACATGTTCCTTGTTTTGTTAACCTATCTCCATGATGTACTTAACCACATGCATGATCATAAGCCTATGTGTAGCTACCATAGGTATATCTCACAACTCACATACATATTAACTTTAAAATCATTCAACTCATGATTGTTCACACTCATTCTCATGTGATTCTCAAAGGCATAATCATTTTTCATTTTATCTAGACAACAAAGAACACTTGCTCATTTACTCTTTCATCTATTTATACTAGTCTTTCCTAAGGGGACATAACACATTCCCCTCAAGCTATCACTTAAAATGAAACTTTCATGACTCTTAAAAATAGAGTCAACCATGCATCCATGGTATTCATTCAATCTTGGGAAGTGAAATTCTTGCCTTACATTTCACTCATCAAGGCAGTCATATTGTGCCTTTAGTATACCTATTTTCATACATCATATATATTTATCACTTGCACATTTAATATCCTTCATATCTACTTGGTATTAATTTCATATCAAGCAACCTCGCATTGCATCAAATTCATGCACTCAAGCATATATAGACATAGCTAAACATTCCTCATGCAAGCTCATTGCTTGTACCCCTTTACATGAAATTCATGGGCATATCAAACTTCTAGATCCTTCTCCCAAGGATATTACTGCCATTCTCATGAAAATTTCCATAGAGATACTCAACATTGAGCTTCCCTCTCGGTTGGGAACTTGCAGTCTGTAATATCATTGTTTCCCCCAATTTGTAATTAATCATAAAATAGGATTACCATGCTAAGGCATGTGGACAGTGTAAATGTATTATTGTTTGAGTTGCCAATAAATGGCTATGGGGGTGAAGCCTTGAAAGTACTGGCCATGATATCACTAGAGGAAATACTGAGAAAATTATAAGAGAGGGTTCATTATATCAAATAACCCCAAATTTCCCTTGAAGGGGATAATAAATCTCCTTCAAATCTCAAGGAGAGAAATCAGTTAATGAAGAAAGGACCAGTGGTTGAATTATCAACCACCCCCATGAATGGAAGCATGGTCTAGCTGCAGAATGTCAACCTGAAGTACCACAGAGACCTGCAGACCCGAGCTTCCTTTTGATAGAAGGAAGGTAAGATGCATACACATGGATAACCAAAAAGGAGAGAGGAGATGAGAGTAAAAAATATCGTAAGGGAGATGCACGAAGCTCTCCAAGGGTGATAATGAACAAAATTTTGCGAGCTTGATGCTAAGTGAGCATCTGATAAAACTCGCGAGGGCCATAACAAAGAGAGAAATCTTTGAAAGTTCGCAGAGAACAGAACCTGAGCAGAAGCTGAAGCAGAGAAAGAATCCTTGAGAACCGTGAGAGTTCCCTGGTGATATCATGGCTTGGAACGGGGTTTGATAGAGTGTTAAGAATGAATTCCTTTGAGCCTTTGGTCCAGTGGAAGGATGAACACCCACAGTCAGTTAGTTGGCTACCACCTGTAATAGATAAGTAATCACATATCTTGTGTATTTAAGTGGTACTGTGAGTTAAAGTTGGATATCCCATGAATGTTTCAGGAATGTCCATGATTGCTTAATGGATAGACTGTATCCCTTCTATTTCTTCTTGATTGTGTATTTAGGCAAGTAAGAAATTATATGGTTCGGACATGACTTGTACTTGTAAATTCTTGCATCCTATGGTGGCGTAAGCTAGAGCCACAAACTATGAGTTCATCGACCCTAGGTATAGTTTCATGTACGCATGTCTACCCTCCTAGTTGTTCTGAGTCCCTTGGAGGACAAATCTTGTTAAGATCATGAGAGGTAGTGCAAATATGCACAGGCTCTCTATGAGGCAAACAGAGACCGAGAACTACTTAAGTTCTAGTGCTGAGAAATGAACGTAAGGGGTGCGCAAAAGAATTCTTCCAAACATTGTGTTCAAGAGAAAGAGAACAAATATCTTAAGCCTTTTAGAGCCAACCAAGCTCAAGAATAATAGTGAAATTCAAGTATTGAAAGAGAATATCCTTTCGTTTGGAAGGTTAATGGACAAGACCTGTTCGGGAGAATCCAAGGTCTGTCGCGACCGTTATATTTGAAGAAGGGGCACAGGTGTTAGCGCCTAGACTCCCTCAGTCTTTGCAAGTTCGAAGAATGTTGGTAATCATCATGAAGGGGACATATCCTATGAAACCCGAAGTAGCGATGTGAACTGGACCATAGATCCAAGGATCTATCAGGACCCTCCTTGACCATCAGATTGGCGAGATCAAAGTTCACACATAAAGAGAATCGCACGTTGGCGTGACTAAAATTCTGAAACCAAAAGTTGCGATGTGATTTGGACCGTTGGATCGAGGAAGTTCGTGGACCGTTGATCTGATGTAGGCATATTAACGCAAGGAGTACGTGAGAATTCGAAAATACATAAGGACCAATCTCAGAAGAGACAAGCGCTTTTTAGAAGCGCAGATGAGGTCCAAGAGGCGAACTTGTTTCAAGTTCGTAAGATCAAGAGGGAAAGAGGAAGTCAAGACCATACATCAGGGCTTGCAGGAAGTAAACCAAAGGTCAAGACCTTCGAAACATCTGAAATCTTCCAAGTCAGGGAAGAAAGCAAAAGCTCAGGAGGAGGAGCAATAGTGATCGTTGGATCGAGCATTGTGAAATATCTGGACCGTTGGAACCACGTCGAGACAATTATAAGAATGAGTAGGGAGGATATCAGATATCAATGGTTGGATCTGAGCATGTGGACCAACAACCATTGGATCTAGAGGAAAGTCCACGAGATTTAACCTTTTGGAGTTGCACAGGAGAGTGGAATTTGCGAATTCCCGAAGTTCCAAAATCATCGTAACCATCCATCATCAGGGGGACATGTGGCAACAGATCCGAGAGTTTGAAGGATCAGACTTCAGATGATTTGCGAGGGGGAGAGTGAGAGCTCACAAATTTCGAAGTCATGAGGTCAATCCTAGACGTTGGTGCTGGGAAGGGTACATGGCAGAAATCCACAGGCTTCAAAGGAAGAACCCTTTAGAGAAAATCCAGGAGGAGAATAATCAAGGAGCTAAGAGCTACAATAATCCTATTCATCCATCGAGAAGGGATGCATGGTGAGAGATTAGCATTTCGATGACTCACAACTCGGGAATTTAGAGATAGGAGTTGTGAGAACTCACAAAGTCCGAGTTCACGAAAGGATCCTAGCCGTCCTTCGAGAAGGGACGCGTGGAGAGAGATCAACGTTTCTCTGACTCGCAACTCGAGAAGTCAGAGATAGGAGTCGTGAGAACTCGCGAAGTCCAAGTTTGTCAAAGGATCCTAGTCGTCCATCGAAAAGGGACGCGTGGCGAGAGATTAGCATTTCGCTGACTAGCAACTCGAGAAGTCAGAGATAGGAGTCATGAGAACTCGCGAAGTCTGAGTTCGCAAAAGGATCCTAGTTGTCCATCAAGAAGGGACACATAGCGAGAGATCAACATTTCTCTCACTCACAACTCGGGAAGTCAGAGATAGGAGTCATGAGAACTCGCCAAGTCCGAGTTCATGAAAGGAATATAGTCGTTGATCGAAGGAGGGATCTAGACCGTTCATCTGGAAAGTGGATATCGGGAAATTGGGAATCGGGGAAACATAGGTAAGCCAACCTCCAAAGTCGCAAAACATGAAATCCCGATTCGTGAGAGAGGAGATCAGGATCGTTGGATTGCGGGAGAGTGTGAACCGTTGATCTAGCGAGAATAACTCGCTAGTTTGGGTTTCAGAAGAACAGAGACGAGAAATCTTCCGACAACGTGAAGCACGAAGTCGCGAAGAACTTGGAAGATTGGCCCCAGGTCATACCGAGGGGTCACATTGACAAAGATTAAGGGAGGAGCTAGTATGCGCTAGGCTATATTTCAAAAGTTCGAGAGTCGGAAGAGTCAGGGTTGGCTCACATGCAAATACCCGACATGCGAAGTCGTGAAGCACCTTTTGATAGTCATGTGGTCACAACTTGAGGTCATATGAAGGAAGGGGCTAACATGGAGAGCTGGCACCTGTTTCTCAAACCCTTCAAAGGGGCCAGGAAAGAGCCTACGACTTTGAATAACCTGCAATTGAAGAATGGGGAATCTAAAGATAGTTAAGAAAAAGAGAATTTTTTTAATGCCCCATCGTGGGTGTGTTACAAATTGGTATCAGAGCATGGTTACAACACTTGGCATGCTTGGGCTCATGTACGAGTCGCGTAAGGAGATATTGTTATCTGCATTTACTCCTTGAGGAGAAGGACTGCAGATTGAACCTGTGATTTTGGGAATTCTTATTGAATTTTAGCAGAAGAACTTCTTTAGCCCTTGTCAAAGTGATAACTACTCTTACCAGAGTAGGGATATGCTAATTAACATTTATAATAAGACTTGAATGTGGATAACTAAAGGTGGCAGGGTTCTGTCAAGGGAAGTTGAAGCCCGAAGGACGGATGACCTGGTGTTCGTAACACTACTTCTAAGCATGGGCAGTTGGAACTTTAGGAACTGATGATGGTGGATTGTATAATGGTTAATACATTTCTAGGCTTAAAGGAATCTGATAGGATCAAGTAGGATCCTTGGCAGTTATAGTTACTTCTTTATATTAAAATTGGAGTATATAACTTCTCATGACCAGAGAAAAGTGAGATGCATAAGACCCTATGGACGCCGAGGCAAGGAGGTTTTCTTGCTAAGACGTTGTCTCATAAAGAGGAAAGTGACCCTGGTTGGTTATAGCCATGAGAGAAGAAAAAATCAACATGAGATATGATTGTGAGATTAGTCCTATAAGTGACTGAAATCTCAAACTAAAGGACACTAATGATGAAATTAAACTATCAAGTGAATGCATTAGGTAAAAAGGTGCAATAGATGCACCTACATATACATGAATGTGTATACATGATCATAAGGATGCTTGGAAGATCCTTGGAAAAAGGATATAGAAGCCTGATATGTCCATGTGTCTAAATGACATGGAAAAGGTGTAAGCAATAAGCTAGCATGATGAATACTTAGTTGTGTTTAATTATGCTTGAGTGAATGGGTTTAATGCATTGTGAATCTTCTTAATATGAAGCCTGATATCGATACCAGTTAGGTATGAATGATATTAAATGGTCAAGATGCATGTGTATGATGAAAGAGTATATTTGTAGGTAGTGGCATCATATGGTTGCCCTGATGAGGGAAATATAAATCAAGAATTGCTCTTGTCCAGATTTAACGAATACTATGGATGCATGTCAAACTCCATTCTGAAGAGTCATGAAAGTTTTGTTCCAAGTAATAGCTTGAGGGGAATGTATTCCCTTTCCTCATGGAATACTAATATGATTAGATAGAAGGGTAAATGAGCAAAGATGTTATGTTGTCATAATAAGAGGCAAATGTTTATGCCTTTGGGAATCACATGAGAAGGATTGTGAACAATACTGAGTTGATTGATCTTAAAAGTAAAGATGTATGTGGGCTGTGAAATATACCTATGACAGCTACATGCAGGCTTAGGATTATGAATATGGTTAAATATATCATGGATGTAAGTTAACAAAACCAGAATACGTATGGATACGTAATTAGGTACATGACAAAGATGCATGTTTATATTCTTTAAGGAATATTTGGTAAACAGATAAAATCTAACTCAAGGTTGAGTCTAGCACAAATAGTGATGGATATGCAATAAGGAAGTTGCATGTTGAAGGAATTCCCTGTGGAGGAACTTTGTGAAGACTCTATCAGGAAAACAAAGTCACAACCTTAGTGACTATTGAGAATTAAGCAATAAGCCACAAGTTTATATGAATACACATATATATACCAGAATCCTGGATTACATTTTGAAAAACATCATGTAATAAGGAGAAGATTAATAAATGAATATTTACCATTCTGATAACCGAATGGTAATGTGCTGGATGCACAGGTTCATGATCCATTATGAACAAAAAATTTGCTATTAAAGCATGTTGTTGTATTCCAAAAAGGGTTAGGGTGAGGCCTAACCAAGGTGGCTCAAGGAAAAGAGAAGGATGATCCCAACAGGGATTAGAATTGCAAAAGCAGAGAAAAGACAATGAGGCCTTAGAAATAACTCAGCTGGACTGAAAATTCCCAGGCGATGTAGAAAGAATTTGAAGAAGGGGATAACCCTCAATTCTTTTTTTTCTGTGTATTATGTTTTTCTCTGGGATGAGAAAGATAGTACATTGATGAAAGTAAATGTTTTGACACCATAGTGATGATGGTTGTATTACTGTAAAAAAGTTTGAGAACTATTGTGTTTCACTCATGAAAACATTAAGGATAATGTGATGAAGTGCATACAGATATGCTAGGACACGTCTAAAAATATTGTATTACTTTAAATGATATGGTACTTGCATTTTAATTTACATGATGANAGAAAGAAATAATATTGGAACTGTTGAGAAAGAAAGTTGCCAATAATGAACAACCTCAATCAAAGGATGACTATGAGAAGGTTCTTGTTGAAAGATTGTTGAAGGGACTTTAAAAGTCCCCATGGAGCACCACTATTGGGGTAATATCAGAGGGGGTGCTAGTAGCCATAATCGATATAAAAATGTTCATGCCTATGTGGCACAAGATATTAAGGGGTTGGGTAAGAATCCCTTCTGAAATGTTTTACGGTCTTAATGTTATGCATGAAACGTTGAAAGGTAGTTGTATGCCTTGGATACCCAAGTAGGGTATGATTCAAGAAGGATAACCTAAATGATGGAGGCGTGAACCTCTGGTAGTAAATATTGATTGTAATCCTCGGAAGAATTCATGAACTGATATGTCATGAATACATGGACCAATCAAGGAACGATTGGAAACAAAAGTTCTCATAGGTAGCACGTTGCATGGAATTGCTTCAAGGAAATGGATGTTTGCATAAAAGACAGACAATGGATTTCCCATTGAGGAAGGAGGACCTTCCAACATTTCTACTCACATTGTATAGGTGTTAGCGAAAACCAAATTTGGGAGGCCATGAGTCTTGGCACCCTGGTTATTAATGGAGGAAGAATGATTAAAGGCATTCATGTTAAAATTTTGAGTTTCATGTGTACTGATTTGGGATCGTGATCGGCCTATAGCCAGAAGCACAACCCTACTGCAACAATGAATGAGAATAAATAAGACATATGGTGAAAATCTTGGCTAAAATACAACACACCATGGCAAAGTACTTGTCAAAAAGTATGGGAAACTTAAAATCAATGCAAGGGTGCATTGGGTATGAATGTGGCCATGAATGTTGGCACATTCATTAAAATCAATTGATATTTGAATGACATTTTGAAAAATTTGGTAGGATGTAATGATGCATAGGTAAGGGATGATGTATCATTTTTGTTGTGTATCCTTGAATAGATGAAAATGACTTGGACTGTTAGTATGCCTGATTTTGAAAATTTAATGTACATGGAAACTAACAATTGTTTGGCTGAGGAAATTTGAAACTGCAAGAGGAATTGGTCTTAGATATGGCAGTATTGTAAGCCCATAAGGAAGACCAATTGCCTACTGAGCCAAACTACAGGGAATGGTACTTTTTTTTAAGAAAGTGAATTTGATTGTTAGTATCCACAACTCTGAAATTGTTTGTGATGATGGTATAAAAGTGCACTAAAAATGTATGTGCATGGAGAAACTAACAATTTGTTTGGCTGATTGAAGTTGAAGTGCAGGAAGCAAAGGAATCTTGAATATGGCAGCGTTGTAAGCCCATAAGGAAGACCAATTATCTGCTGAGCCAAACCTCTATGGGAAGGAAAGTCCCATAATTATGAATCTGGTTCTTGTGTGGAGCAAATATGAAAATAAAATGTAGAATTGGAAATCTGTAGGTAACAGATTTACAAGGAAATTCTGAATTTAAAATTTATGATGATGTCTCATGAATTTCCGTATGCCTATGATATAGGTGAAAGGAAAATATTTGTGAAGAGTGCAGAGACGAGAGACTGAGCTCTCAGGTTCGAGGAAGAACTGAGAAAAAGGGTATGTTCTGATCGCATGAAATATATACTGACTCAAGAGAAGGAGAGTAACCTTCGTCCCTATCTATGACTAAGTCGGGAAAATGAGAGTAACCTTCGTCCCTACCTATTTCTGTGCCAGGAGAAGGAGATTAACCTTCTTTGTTAACTTCCGTTGAGCCGGAAGGTTGTCAAGCTGAAAATCATGAAAAATGGCTACTACTGAGCCATGAGAACCCCGTGATAAGCCATGATCGCCTGAAATATGTTTTGTTGAGGTAACACAAGCCAGAGGGACACCTCGATAGAGAAATTATGAGGGACACCTTGACTATAAGACTCGATAGAGTCTCTTGAATTCTTTCTATGCAATAAAACCTTGGCAGGGAAAGATGGATCACCCGAGGAACTGTATAGCAGAGAAGGGGATGCCTGAGCCTAGGCCTGGAGGGTGAGTGAACGCAAGGAAGAGGAGACCTTAATAGTTCTTGTAAACTATTGGGATCATGCACACGGTGGGTAGTTCTTCTATTGTGATAAAACCTTGGCAAGGCAAGATGGATCACCCGATGGATTGTATAGGAGAGAAGGGGATGCCTAAGCCTGGGCCTGGAGGGTGAGTGACCGCAAGGAAGATGAAACCTTGATAGTTATTGTAAACTATTGATTGGGATTGTGCACCCAATGGGTATGTCAAGGAAAAACGATGAGCCTGGATAAAAAAACAACCATGTGGATACAAATCCACAAACTGCGCAGATAATTATTGTGCTAAGATTATGAAAATTTTCCTAGAAATTTTTATGCAATGTTTTCACATAAGACTATGATTAACTTGCTTGTTGTCCAAGAATGATTGAAAGCAGGTGACCAAGATTAAGGGTCTAAAAAAGAACCTGACCAAGAAATAAGGATCGATATTTCTGAAACAACTGAATGAGAAAGGCATGACAGGTGTTTTTGAGAAAGAACACCGAGGACGATGTTCCTTTAAGGGGGAGGGAATTGTAATATCCTAGTTTCCCCCAATTTGTAATTAATCATAAAATAGGATTACCATGCTAAGGCATGTGGACAGTGTAAATGTATTATTGTTTGAGTTTCCAATAACTGACTCTGGGGGTGAAGCCTTGAAAGTGCTAGCTATGATATCACTAGAGGAAAGACTGAGAAAATTATAAGAGAGGGTTCATTATATCAAATAACCCAAAATTTCCCTTGATGGGGATAATAAATCTCCTTTGGATCCCAAAGAGAGAAATAAATTAATGAAGAAAGGACTGGTGATTGAATTATCAACCACCCCCATGAATGGAAGCATGGTCTAGCTATAGAATGTTAGCCTGAAGTACCACAGAGAACAACAAACCCGAGCTTCCTTCTGACAGAAGGAAGGTAAGATACATACACATGGATAACCAGAAAGGAGAGAGGAGACGAGAGTGGAAAATCTCGTAAGGGAGATGCGTGGAGCTCTCCAAGGGGGATAATGAACAGAAATCTGCAAGCTTGATGCTGAGTGAGAATATGATAAACCTCACTAGAGCCATAACAGAGAGAGAAATCTCTGAAATTTTGCAGAGAAAAGAACCTAAGCAGAAGCTGAAGCAGAGAAAGAATCCTTGAGAACCGCGAGAGTTCCCTGGTGATATAATGGCTTGGCACGGGGGTGGCCAGAGTGCTAAGAATGAATTCCTCTGAGCCTATGGTCGGGTGGAATGATGAACACCCACAGTTAGTTAGTTGGCTACCACCTGTAATAGATAAGTAATCGCATATCTTGTGTATTTAAGTGGTACTGTGAGTTAAATTTGGATATCCCATGAATGTTTCAGGAATGTGCATGATTTCTTAATGGATAGACTGTATCCCTTCTATTTCTGCTTGATTGTGTATTTAGGCAAGTAAGAAATTATATGGTTCGGACATGACTTGTACTCGTAAATGCTTGCGTCCTGTGGTGGCGTAAGCTAGAGCCATGAACTGTGAGTTCGTCGACCCTAGGTATAGTTTCATGTACGCATGTCTACCCTCCTAGTCATTCTGATTCCCTTGGAGGATGGAGCTTGTTAAGCTCAGGAGAGGTAGTGCAGATATGCACAGGCTCTCTGCGAGGCAAACAGAGGCCGAGAACTACTTAAGTTCTAGTGCTGAGAAATGAACGTAAGGGGTGCACAGAAGAATTCTTCCAAGCATTACGTTCAAGAGAAAGAGCACAAAGCTCTTAATCCTTTTAGAGTCAACCAAGTTCAGGAAGAATAATGAGATTCAAGTATCAAAAGAGAATATCCTTTCGTTTGGAAGGTGAATGGATGAGACCTGTTTGGGAGAATCCAAGGTCTGTTGTGACTATTAGATTTGAAGAAGGGGCACAGGCATTAACACCTCGACTCCCTCAGTCTTCTCAATTTCGTCGAATGTTGGTAATCATCACGAAGGGGATGGATCCTCCGAAACCCAAAGTATAAATGTGGCCTAGACCGTAGATCTAAGGATCTATCGGGACCCTCCTTAACTATCATATTGGCGAGATTGGAGTTCACACATCAGGAAAATCGCACGTTGGCACGACTAAACTTCTGAAACTAGAAGTTGTGATGTGATTTGGACCGTTGGATCGAGGAAGGTCGTGGATCGTCGATCTGACGCAAGTAGATTAACACAAGGAGTACGTGGTAATTTGAAAATCCCTAAGGACCAAGCTTAGAAGAGACAACCTCTTTTTAGAAGCGCAGATGAGGTCCAAGAGGCAAACTTGTTTCAAGTTCGTAAGCTCAAGCGAGAAAGAGAAAGTTGAGACCATACATGAGGGCTCACAGGAAGTAAACCGAAGGTCGAGACCTTCAAAACATATGAAATCTTCCAAGTCAGGGAAGAAAGCGAAAGCTTAGGAGGAGGAGCAACAATGATTGTTGGATCAAGCGCTGTGAAAGATATGGACCGTTGGAACCACGTCCAGACGATTAGAAGAACGTGTAGGGAGGAGATCAGATCTCAGCAGTTAGATTTGAGCGCATGGACCAACATTTGTTGGATCTAGAGGAAAGTGCACGAGATTTAACCTTTTGGAGTTGCATGGGAGAGTGGACTTTGCAAAGTCCCGAAGTTCTGAAATCATCGGAACCATCCATCGTCAGGGGGACAGGTGGCAGCAGATCCGTGTGTTCGAAGGATCGAACTTCGGAAGATTTGCGAGGGGGAGAGTGAGAGCTCACGAAGTCCGAAGTCGCGAGGTCAATCCTAGTCATTGGTGCTGGGAAGGGTACGTGGAAGAAACCCATAGGCTTCGAAGGCAGAACCCTTCGGAGAAAATCTAAGAGGAGAATATCCAAGGAGCTAGGAGCCACAAAAATCCTAGCCATCCATCGAGAAGGGACGCATGGCAAGAGATTAGCATTTCGCTAACTCGCAACTCAGGAATTCAAAGATAGGAGTCATGAGAGAACTCACGAATTCTGAGTTCATGAAAGGATCCTAGTCGTCCATCGCGAAGGGACGCATGGAGAGAGATCAACGTTTCGTTGACTCGCAACTCGGGAAGTCAGAGATAGGATTCATGAGAACTCGTGAAGTCTGAGTTCGTGAAAGGATCCTAGACGTCCATCGAGAAGGGACGCATGGCAAGAGATTAGCGTTTCACTAACTCGCAACTCGGGAAGTCAGAGATAAGAGTCATGAGAACTCGCAAAGTTTGAGTTCGCGAAAGGATCCTATCCATCCATCGAGAAGGGATGCATGGCGAGAGATCAATGTTTCGTTGACTCGCAACTCAGGAAGTCAGAGATAGGAGTCATGAGAACTCGCGAAGTCCGAGTTCGCGAAATGATCACAGACGTTGATCGAAGGAGGGATCCAGACCATTCATCTGGAAAGTGGATATCGAGAAATTGGGAATCGGGGAAACAGAGATAAGCCAACCTCCAAAGTTGCGAAACATGAAATCCCAATTCACGAGAGAGGAGATTAGGACCATTGGATTGCGGGAGACTGTGGACCATTGATCTAGTGAGCGGAACTCGCTAGTTCGGGTTTTATAAGAAGGGAGACGAGCAATATTTCGACAAGGTGAAGCACAAAGTCGTGAAGTGCTCAAAATATTGTACCCAGGTCATAGTGAGGTGTCACATTGACAAAGATTAAGGGAGGATCTAGTACATGCTAGGCTCTAGTTCGAAAGTTCGAGAGTCGGAAGAGTCAGGGTTGGCTCACATGAAAATACCCGACATGTGAAGTCGTGAAGTGCCTTTTGATAGGTGTGTGGTCACATCTTGAGGTCATATGAAGGAAGGGGCTAGCATGGAGAGCTAGCACCTGTTTCTCAAACCCTTCAAAGGGGCCAGGAAAGAGCCCGCGGCTTGGAATAACCTGCAATTGAAGAAAGGGGAATCTAAAGAGAGTTAAGAAAAAATGATTTTTTTTTATGCCCCATCGTGGGTGTGTTACACAGTCATTCATATGACATCCACCTAGAAGTTTAATGGACATAGTCATAACTATGTTTCCATTTCTACATGATAACAACTAGCAAGAAAACACTCTTTCCTCAACTTCCATGAAAACATTTCCCACTCATAAATACATTATGTGCCATTATAACCATGCCCAAGGTAAAAAAACAACCAATCTAGCTTCCAACCAGTCTTTATCAGCAGACCTTCTGATCAAGGAAATTCTTTTCTAGATTCCCTTCACTAGGGTCCAACTATATCTATATGGCTACCATCCACCATTGGATGTCAATTTGAACCATTGGGCATCTAGAAGTGCCCCAACGCTTCCTTTACCACATCCAAGATCAACATTAATCAACCATTTTACCTTATTTATAATAAATTTTAATGTCTAATAACATTTGGACTATTCCCTTAAACTCCAAATACAATTTGATGTTACTCACTAAGTATTCTAGTTCATAACTCTAGAGTATCTTTAGATCATAATCAGTCTTAACCATGACACCTAGAATTCTTCCTTCTGTTCAGCAACAGTCAGGGACAGAGGTCACTTTCCTCCTCCCACAAGAATTCTATCAGATTAGTTTCCTATCTACCAAGCAAAGGAGGTTGTTGTTATTTCTCACTCAATCACTCTATATTTCTACAACTCTATTTATCATCTTGATTAGAAAAACATTGCCCAACAATTCAGGTACCCAGAAACAAAATTCTGATTCTCAGTTCCCTTCGAAACCCGAGAGTTGTGCATGCTCTCCCTTTCCAGAGAATGTTCACCAGACTCATTCCTATTCCATAGACACACCCTTACGTTAATAGGGATACACACTACCCTAGCACAACCATGAGCTTTTGAACTCGCTCTTGTCACTTCACTCCTACCTTCATGAAGGTCGTTTTCAATCTATAGGGTACCTTTTTGCTTGCTTACTGAGTTATTCCAACAACAATTTTCATCCATTATAGTTCAAGTAAATTGACCTAACCATTTCCATAAATCCTCTAATCGTGAGGTATCATACACATATACAAGGCTAAATCCTTCATTAAAGCAATAATTATTAGTGCTACAAATCCTTTCAATCCATTCACATCCAAGTCTTTCTATTAGTGCCCATTAGCATAATCCCACACCTGTAGGATTGGCCATCATTTATAAAAAGAAATGGTAGTCTTCCTTTGCCATAGACTAGCATGATTCAATTTCATTGGGTAAAATCCCAACTGAATTTTAATCTACATCCTCCTCCTTAATGGACTTATGCAAACGATTTTCGTACGGCAGTGATACTCTCAACAGACTCATTTTAGCCTGTGTCTCAATCATTCTGCTAGATAGGGTAGGTAGTATGCTCTCTCCCTTAAATTTTTCTATGAAATAAAATATCACTTGACTCTTTCGTGAGCCCAAGTAGGCCAAGTGTTGTTCCCATGATCTGATACCAATTTGTAACACACCCAATCCCTTAATTGGCTTTCTAAAGGATGGGGCATTAATTTTTCTTTTCCCTTAATTAAACAAACCCTCTTTCTGGGGGTCTCTATCACGTTCTGTTCATCTAGAGATCTACACCCACTGTCTCCATGCTCAAAACCGAGCTCAGGGCTAGAAGATATGCCCTTCCCAAGTTCTTTAGGTGTTTATTGGTCAAGGTCCATACAACATCCATGTGGGTCTGTTGCATACATGTCATTCCACATTCCCCAAAGTCCTAGGGTTTCCAGTGCTTCTGTATCTAGGGTGGAGATCCATCTGCCATTAATCCGACGACGGATATTCTTCTGCGTTAACGTATATACTCAAGGAAAATTTGTTGTTTGACGCTTCGATGCTGAACGCCCCTTTTTATGTCTTGTCACGAAACCTATGGAGTCTCGAAGTCTCAAAGTCCTGGAGTCCCGGAATCTCGCCGCGTGGCACCGAACTCTGGGCCTTTATACAACACTGCACCCCAAATCCTCCAGAGTCCCGAAGTCCTAGACACTCCACCTACCACTTGGCCACGCGACACTTACCAGGGGCTGACATGCACTAAGGGCCAAGGGTGACACTTGCCCTCATTAGGGGGTGACATGTGTCAAGCTCTAATAGGCATAAGGGATCTGGAAAATGTCCATATCCAGGTGACACGTGGAACCTTAGTTGCGGGTCCACGTCACCCTAGATGATGTTAGTGAGCCATGTCAACCCCAGAAAAGCAACCTTCTAGCATCCTTCAGATCTCACGGTCAAGATCTATCCACATAGATCCATAGATCCATGACTCGCATTACTTCGCAACTCTAGGCTTTGGGTCTTATCAACACAACACATCTCAAATTTCCCGGAGTGTCAAGTCTCCAGACTATAGGATCTGGCACCACGCGTCCCCTATCTATCAACTATTGAGATTAACTCTTTCATTCGTGACTTCAGGAGTCTTCACACTTTGAAGACTCTCGTCCAAGTTCCCTAGGAGTGCCATGTCTCCGGACCCTGAGACTACTACCACATAGCCTCTCATCCAAGGGCTCAAGTCCAATAGATGACATTTGGAAGGGTACAAGGGGGACATGTTTCATTCCTATGACATGTCCTGGTTGATTGGGCAGTTAAGAGGGGTTCTCAACGGAGTCCTCAGATTGATGGTCCACATTACTTCGTAAAATCAGCCTTTGGGAGTTTTGGAGGTGCAACACCTTCATTCTCCTGAAGCGGTCAACACCGGGTTGAACTTGGCATAGATCTAACGGTCCGTGGGTGTCCACGTAACCCCAGAGATCCACGGCTTGTAACTTCTGCTCAACAGTCCCTTGGGTCCCATTGTTGGGCCACTCCTAGAGGGACACCTTTCATCCCAAAACACTCTGGTAAGAATAAGTGGCACCAACCTCAGGTCACCGATGTCCCCTTACCACGCCACAAGGTCGCCACACCTAGCAACGCCGTCACTCGACATGTGGGCCCCCACATGCTCTTTACGTGATACACGTGTCCCCACGATCGAACGATCGAGAGGGATCCCGAAGTATCCTTAGATCGACAACCTACCTTACTTCACGACTCTGACATTCAGGAGTTTTGGCGTGTAGTTTCCAGCTTCCTCCTAGAATTCCAAACTCCAAACCACGCCCGATCTATTGCCACATGCACCTAGCATCCACGACCAGTATTTTCTCTAGCTCCGAGACTTCGTAGGATTAGCCTTCTTTACGATGAATCACATAGCATCCACTGAACTCATGAAGTTCGAAACACTCGAGGGGTTAACCCTTGCGCTTCTTCTCCAAACCCAACAATCATGAAAGAATTTGGTTCCTCCTGAACGTATCTTGCTCGCTCGTCCTACAAGTATAGGACTCCTCCCTTTCGAGACCTAAATCTCATTATCTCTCCTGAACTTGAGACTTAGGAAAGTCTCCTATACACTCCTTACGCTTGCTCACCTTGAGAACCTTTCAATGCTTCACTAATGGTTGGCCCTGCATACTGTGCATGGGTATTTCCTTTGAGCTTTTATACTCAGAAGGGTATATGTGTATTCCTTGCACCAGGATTACAGAAGAGAAATAATTTGCAACTTATAAAATATCGAAGGCTCATTCCTTGAACTATAAAATGCACATACAGGCATATAACTCTGAAAGTAGATAACATAACACTACCTAATTAACTTAGAGATAAGTAAACTTAGACATTCAAAACATGCATTTCAATCTAAGTGCACAGGGTAAACGAAACAATTATCTATTACAGTCGATAGCTAACCAACTAATTGTGGGTGTTAGCCTCTCCATCCAACCATAGGCTCATAGGAATTTATTCTTAGCACTTTGGCCACCCCCGTGGAAAGCCATGATATCACTAGGGAAATTTTGTAGTTTCTCAAAGACTCTTTCTCTCTGTCACAACAACTCTTGCAATTCCTCATAGATTCTCTCTCTCTATCACAACCTCTGCGAGGTTTATCAGATTCTCCCTCAGAATCAAGCTCACCATCTTCTACTCAAGCCATGTCTTCTGCATATCCTTTGTTGCATATTTTCTTCGGTGCACCCCTTTCTTTGACTC